>RJWM01014834.1:0-49341 GCA_004363535.1 Dasyprocta punctata | reverse complement strand
ATCTATAAATAAAGCATAATGCTAGAAAATAATTATGTCTGGTATTTTAGCATAGGAAAATGAATATGACATCATCATAAACTAAATCATATACAAAATTATGACTTTCAGTATGACATACAGAGATATTGGCAGGCAATATGAAAGCTGAATAACGGCAGAGGTAGAATGAGATGTGACCATACTTGTTGAAATATAGTTGACTTTTCAAATAGTCTACTAATGAGCTCCTTTTAATAAAAGGATATCATTTTGTCATGTGCCTCAGTTTACTTTTAGATTATGTATGCACAATATACATCCTAAACTTTTGAACCTTTGACAGGTTTTTCTTAAGTGTCTTAAAATACAACAAAAAGTACAATTTTCTAAAAACAAAATCAAAATGCCTGACATAGGAATAAGCTAATTAATCAAAAGAAAAGGAATGCCAGTTCATCTCCCCATTCTGGTGATCTGGAAAATTCCTGTCTAGAAGTCAGCTCCATCATCTCCAAGAATCCTGCCAGACTCGGGCCCAGGCCCTCTTCCACCTTGGCGCTGTCCACTGTGCTTCCCAGTTTCCCTTCCCCCATGGCGCTGTCTCTGTTATCGCTCCTGCAATGCCCCAGCTGGGCAGTGAGTCCTTGAGGGCAAGTTCTGTCCATCTTCTGCTTCAGTGACTGGCTCACACAAGGAGTTGAAGGATGACTCTACAGTCTGACAAATAAGTGACTGCTTATTGTGCAAGGGCATAATCAGGACAATAACTCAAGGGGCACTGAACATACACAAGCTATGTCTGCCCTGCCTCTCAGTTCTATGATAAATGCACACTGTGTGACCCAGAGCTGGCTTTTCCTGATCTGTAGAGTCCGTGTCATGGATTTATTCTTGTTTTGGAAATCAGGAGGCATTTTAAGGTGCGAAATGCAGCTTACCTGTGTGCCTGTCTTTGAGGGCAGTTTTGCACATTTCGATCCTGGCTGAGTGGAATGGGACATAACGGTCTTGGGGGGAAGCAACCAGCACGACGTTCTTAAAATACTGCAGCCCTGGAACAAGAGGCCAGGTGAGTGCTTCTCATTCAGGAGGTTTCACCTTGAACACCTTCTGGTTTGGTTCACACACACCACAGGCTTCCCCTAGAGAGGGCAAAGTGAGGTGATGGCAGATGCTGACGTGTCGCTATGGAGGGGACTTTGGTCCTTGGGGTTAAGGGTATGCAGCCCACACAGAGGCTAGCAGGTGCCTGTGAAAAGGAGAGGACAGGGGCCCTGTTCTGGAGCTCTGGCATTTGAGAGAGGAAATGAAGTCTTGGTTCTCATCACTCTTGGAAGCTAAGGAGACACATAGCAAGCTGATGAGAAAAAGCAGTACGTAGGAGTTGTGATTGAACACTGCAGTGAATACTTAAACTTTTTAAAAAAAGATCACAGCAAAAGATATACTGCTACTAATCCCCATCAAAATCATCCTGTTCCTTTCAGACTTACTTATCCCATAGTTCTTGTCTCTTTCTGAAGCAGTCCTCTGATGAATATCTTTAGTTATGCAGTTGTGGCTACGTCAGTGTCCCAAGTTGATTCAAAATGTTTACCTTCCATGATCATTTTGACTTTGAGGAAGAGTCAGAAGTAGCATCATGCCAGATCCAGTGAATAAAGTGGATGAAGACATGCAATAGTGTTTTCACCAGCTTGTTTTTCCGTAGCATGGCACTTGGCATCAGAATTTATTGTATTTTTTATCATGGGGCAGGTAAAGGACTGCCCAATGTCATGCAGCAGCCTGTAGCTTTGCCACATTCACCTATTGCTGGAGGTGCAAATGTGTCAGAGGTGTTTATAGAATTACGAAGGACTGTGAACTAGGGGACTAACTCTGGACTAGGCTGACTTGCTTGGGAGCATCAGGCAGGCCATTCAGTTTGTAGCTCTAATCCCTTATGTGCATAGAGATCACTGAGTCATGATGGCCGCTGACTTCTGCGACCACGTTCATGGTGTAGATGGGGTCTTCTGCCCTCCCTGCATGCCTCATCACAGAATGATGATGGTGCAAGATCAAGTCTGTGAAGAAAGGAACTGACCCAACCACACAGTCAACTCACAGGGACAGCTCATCTAGTATTTGTGTAGGTTGATCTGTGCCCCGTAAGGGTGGCACACAGATCCTGGATATCTGGCTAGAACACTAAAAGACTGTTGGAAAATAGAAGCTGCAGTTTCTGTAGGTCACAACGACCCATCACACATCCTGGCTCTCATCTCTCATGCGCTACCATTTCCTGGAGGTTGCTAGACTCCTAATAGATCAAGGAGACTGCTTGTCAGACCTCCTCCCTTGCCCAACATGAGTGGATCAACAAAGCATTAAAGATAATTTATGTTTTAGGAGTTGAATCTTCAGCTCAAAATCATGAGTGCAGCTGCAGATGGAACCACTCACCTGTTTTTTGGCTTAGTTGGTACAGGAAACATTTGCGCAAATCAGCGTTATCCCTGAAAGTCAACTGCAAAAGGGACCCAGATTTCTTTAATTTCTGCATAAGCCACAAGCCTAAGGACATAAAACAAAACATGAATGAAAAATGTATATCAAAGCAAAAACAAAATGGAGATTTTTAGTTAAAAATACGGGTGCATTTTAAGCAAATGGTTGGAAGTTAGAGGTAAATTTGCGCTCTTATGCACTGATAACCATGAAATCATCCTGCAAAATGATGACGATGGGCTTTCCAACACCAAAATAATAAATATCTTTTGATTCACTCAGTCTCCTGAAAGAAAGCCAGAAGAAAGTCTGGGCTGTGAAAATATATAAGAATGTTCCTCGCAGGTCTATTTAGGATTCCAGAAAACTAAAATAAACTCTTCAGAGCCAACCCATTCAGCTCTGCTTGTGTAGATAATAACACTGACAACAGTGAGCACCATCACATTATGAAACAAGTTCATTTGATAAAAAATGAGGGAGCAAGTAAAATTCAGGATATATATATATATATATATATATATATATATATGGCTTTATATACAGGAGTGGCATGTAAATGTGTGTGAAAAGTTAAGTGGAATGGGCTATCAAAATGGAGGAACCATGGGTAGCATCTCCTGTTTTGCCTTTTTGCGATGTTTCATGGTTATAATTGTGGGGAAAAGTAATTTAATTCTCATGTTTCTGTCCAAAGTGGGCTTCTTGAGTTTGAGAGGAAAGTCAGAGTAGTGGAGGAAAAAACTTGTGTTTGTTAGGTATCATAGCATCACATAACTTATATTAACAAGTAACGTGCTTAAAATAACTGACCCTAAAAATGCACCCACCCCGTGTCTTGAGGAACCCACCTGAGTGTGCGAAGCATCTGGGGAAACATGGCAGGTGACGGAAAGACTGGCAGAGAGGAGATGGCCTGTTAGAGCTCTCTCTCATGTCACATAATAAATTTGGACAATTGGAGATGATTAAGATTTTATTAGGAAAAAAGAAACTGAAAGAGTTCCAAATGTACAATCCAAAATGTACATTAGATACTGTGAAAATGAAAGAGAAAGTGCGTGCTCAACAGGAAAGAACAACTGGGATAGAGGAAAGGAGAAAAGGAAGAATGGAAAAGATTATATGTATAGAGATATACATATATGTGTGTGTGTGTGTGTATATATATATATATATATATATATATATATATATATGATAGATAATTATACTAAGAATCTTTGTAAGTTCATCAAAAAGAACAGTTTGTGCTTTCACAGTTTGATTGTTTAATCATTTTTTTCATGCCCAAATCCTGTAATCTGGACAACTACTTCTAAGATAACAATATGCAATATAGTAACTAGCATTAATTTCCTACTATCTTTTTGAAATTTTGTATCATTTCTGTCCTTTTTGTTTTGTTTTGTTTTTAAAATTAAAAAATAGGAACACATTTTAATACACTATTTACTACTCTATAAGACCCAAAGAACTACATGAACTTCCAAATCCCAAATCATGTCACTTTCTCAGTTAAAATCACATTGGAAACAGCCATGTGGAAGGCTAACACCTTGCCATGTCTTGCTAGATCTCTCTTCTGGCTCTTGCTGTGTCTTTCATCCTCTATCTTCTACCCCTCCTGAGAATGTTGCATTTCTGTTACAAACAGTTGCCTGCAGTGTGATGATTACACTGTACTCCTGTTTTGCTCCATACATCACTACTTCCATAAAGAAAACTCTTCCTGCTATTTACTTACTCTTTCCAAAATATATTGAACCTTGGTTCCTTACTATTATGAGTTCTTTCCCTTAGAACACAGAAGAAATTGTGATAGCTTCAAAGCTGACGCAAAGCTAGCAGCATACTATTCACCTGTATTTGACCATCCATAAATGATGGTTAATTTCTCTTTTACTCCTGTTTAATAACAATTCAATCATATACATATGCACATAGACGCACACAAAAGCATGGATTCAGTCTTCTGTAAGTGTAGTTGGTGCATCTTCAGATGGAACCAATGGGATCAAAATATATTATAGAAAGCTGTAGCTGTAATAATGGACTGTTTTTTTCTTGTCGTAGTTCCCCCTTAACAATACAGCAAAATAATCATTTGTATAGCATTCACATTGTAATAGAGATTATAAACAGTCTAGAGATGATTCAAAGTATGCAGATGGATGAGTATAGGTTGTATGAAAATATTAGACTATTTTACATAGGAGACTTTTGCATTCATGCCTATTGGTTTCTGTGGAGGGTTCCAGATCTAATGTTCGATAGATTGTTAGGGGTGAGTATATGCACACCCATATTATATACATATTTATACTAAGATGCATATATACAAATGTATATGTATGTATGACATAGACTTACACTATTTAAAATATACAAACTGTAATCACAAAAATACGTTATTGAAAATATTTTTAAACTGTATTATGCTAAAAGACACTGCTATTAATCCCTCTCAGAATACTCCTTGCTTCAAATACAATTAATTCCTCATTCTCAATACTTTCTGAAGCAGTTCTGGAAGTCTTCTTCCATAAGTGTCTTTTAGTTGCTCTGTCATTATTGCATCTATGTTCTGAATGGATTCAAAATATTCACAACAATTTATGTGAAGATGGTGTATTCTCAACCATGTCGTTCACCGCACTTTGTGATCACATCTCATATACACACACATGTTCTTTATTTTGCAATAAATTAACTAAGTAGGGTCTACCTACCTAAGTGTCCTTTCACCTTTTTAAATGTTGGTTAACTTCTCCTAATCAGAACCCAGGCATATCATTTTATTTCTTCATGGAAGTTTTAAAATAGATATAATCTTGGAAAATATCTGTCTTAACTTCACTCAGTTCCCAAATGAAAGGGTCATATTTTTTAGCCCAGGTGTCTCTCCACCACCCCATCCATGCTTGGTTCTGAAGTCACAGATTTCCATGGAGAAGAACTTCTGCCTCCAGTTTCCAGTGCTTGATGCCCATGCTAAGTTGGAGGCATGACAGGGTGGGGAATCTCACCTGTACTAACAAGGGTGCTGTTGTTGTACAGGGTGCCCAAGTGAGGCCCAGACAGTGACAGGAACGTGTGGAGTTTGTTGAGGTAATACCGGAACCGGGGCCTTGTGAGGACTGACCGGATGATGATGTTGCCCAGAGAATGGCCAATAAAGCTATCAGAGACAGAAAGAGTGCGCATGAGTGTAACAGCAAAGGCTGACTGCCAGGGGCCCACTGGATTTAGGGAGCAAGCAAAAAGAACAAATTCCACCAGTTCTTCCTCCTCTGCTCTCCAAAATCTGGCCAAATTCAGAAAATGGGGTCCTTGTGAATACCAACTGTGCCCACGTAGCCAGAGAGAAGCATGGGCATTTTGCCCAGTTAGGTATTATCAGAACATCCTCTCCTCTTGACCAGTCCCCATGCTGGCCTCCTCTCGGTCCACTTGACTGTCAGGAGGGTTCTTTGCAAAATGCACTTCTGAGTAGTGACCATTCCTGGCCATTTACAGGATAACATTTCAGCTTCTTAGCCTGGCCTACGAGGCCATTAGTAACCTGGCCTCTGACTCTTTCCAATTATGCTCACTGCCTCATTAACCTACATGTTTACTGAGCTACCTGCTCATGGTTCCCACTTTGTGTGACACCTGTAATACATGCTCTGCCGAAGTCAAGCTGCTACTCACAGAAACATGGACTTAATACATTCTCACTTTTCAATTAACTACTATTTATTGAAACTATTGTATGAGAAGTATAACTTTGCACCCCTTCTCATGATAAAAATAAAACCAATAAAGAAAAGAAATGTGTGTTAGTGTATGAAACTGCATGGTCTAGCTTGTGTCTTTTCATTTTTACCAAAGTTTTATAAGCACATTGCTTGGTAAATTTAAAAATCTGCAGTAGAGAAATAAAGTGATATGCTATTTCTAAAGACTACATACAATAATGTACATCAAAGCCTTAGCCTTATAGCTATATGCTTGAAAATGCAAACTATGTCCTATGACCTTAGTTATTTAAACAGGTAGACCAGGGTTTTTATTACAGAGTGAGGATATACTAAGCACTGATTAAAGTTCTTTCATTGGATATGTGCCCTTCGTGCTGATTCTATTAATAGATAAGAAAATACAAGCTCAGAAAGAAAGTTTCCAGAAAGTTACTCACATGGTACATGATACAGTCAAGGCTCAAAATTGTAATGGAACAGGAATTTAAACCTAGTGATTTTTGTTTTAAGTGCAATACTCCTTCTATGGAGCAACAAAATGTTTATTCTCTCCACTCATATTACGACAGATGGTTGTATCAACAATCCCTGATACTCGCCCCTGCCCAAAAGTAATAAACCACATCAAAAGTCACAAGTTAAATTATCCCAGTGGTTAACAGGAGGCATTATTCTGCAGTTGTATACAACAAACACTCAAAAAATGTCATCCCTCTCCCCTCAGCATTAACTACCTGTGGTTTCCTTTTACCTAATTCGAGATATGGAGAGGTTGTACAACTGAATGTGTTGAATGATTTCATCTAATAACCGATCCGTCATGGTATCAAAATCTGCAAATGTGTCCATCTGAAAGAAAGAGAGGAAAAGGATGTTGGGAGACTCTATTTCCAAAGCTACACTTTGTGCACAAGCTATCATTTCTGTTGATCATCGTGGAACATTCTGATAGTGCACCTAAGCCTAATGTTGGCATTATAGGCTGAGGTTTGACCTCAGGGCAAAAAGTACACAAATTGGTGCTCTAATAATGAAATATGGTGCAGTTGAAGAGTCTTTCCCTGGGGGGATGAGGTAGAAGAGCTGGAGTAGAATCTTATGCATGTGGTGCCTGCAGCCAACCACATCTCATGCCCAGTGTCTCATATACACCCATTGGTTCTGCTGTACTCACGTCACAAAGGAGAAAATAGGCTCTGAGACGGGAGGCCACTGACCTCACATGCATGGGATTTATAGCAGATAAGCTTGATTCCAAATCCCCTGCCTTTAGCCTGTTCAACCTTTAGACTATGCTACAAGCTTATGTTCAGAGGGCAGAGATCAGCTTTGGGAAACATGGTAAAGTTGTCATGACTTAGGAAGGATGGTCAGAGGGACACAGTAGCATTAAAGGAAAAAGAGAAATTACTGCACAAGTCTGTGATTACTTGGAAGGAAGACATGGGTAAGACAAACAAAGTAACTTTAAGGACCAATGTTTGAAAGCATGGATGAAAGCACAAGTTAAGTAGATTTAGTATCAATATTTACAAATAAAATTTCTCTCATAATTGGAGCTGAATAGCAATATTTTGAACTGCCTGTACCTATGCTGAGCATTAAGAAACATGAATAAGAGATCGCATAAATATTCATCAGAGTGTCAAACAAGAGCACATTTGGAAAAATGTAGTAGAAAGGAGAAGACCTTTAGGTTCCTGTTGGATGCCATTCAGTGAACATCAAGGAACAGGAGGGAAACAGACACCAGACACCGGTAAGTCACATAGACTCCATGGGATGAAGAAGATCCCTATTTACATCTCCTTTCCTCAGGGGGTTTTGAGTTGAATCTGTGGCTTCCCCAGTGTGAACCCAATATCTTATCACTTAAACAGGGAGACTGCAACCTACTCATTAACTGATGAAAATATACATAACCCTTCTAAGACACGTGCTGCTAAAACTATTACCCTCTGCCTTTCAGGGCTCATTTCCTCTTTGGTAAACTATTAATTGAATGTATTATTTGAATAATGATTGTAATTATGGAGGCTGAGTTGACTGTGATGAGAAACAAAATGAAGAATTCCCCCAAGTGTTTAAAAGGAATATTACAAATAGACCTGCTCATGAGATTTTCAACACCACACACAGAACAAATAGAGTCAGTACTGAGTGGCTAACCCCTGCAGTTAAGGGCCTTCTAACAGACATCCAGCCTTAAAGTTTCTTTGGAATCCAGGCTGAACCTAAATCAGAATAGCTGGATGGACATAGAGGAAGGTTATTATGTGACCAGGCCCCTCTAACTTAACTATACTCATCTTCTCTGAAAAAAGATCTTCCCTCAGAGAAATCAAGAGTAAAGTCAGAAAACACTGGTCACTCGATTCCCTGCTCTTTCCTATGAAGTCCTTGGGCAACTTCTCTTAGGACTGGATCCTTCTTGTTTCATCTCCAGATCAGATTGACAATGGAACCCTGCATAAATTCCAGAATCTCCCTGCTCTGTCTTCTATAAAGTGATGGGGGCATCAGGTAATAGCATAGTTTTGAATATGAAAAGAAGAGACAGGGATAGGGTGTCCTGTGCAGAGTAGGTGCTCAAGTAAAGGTTCTCTTTATTCTTCTTGATACTACACTTCCCAGCACTCCTCCAGTATGGGAGGTGTCAAAGAGCAGGCAGCACAAATGAGCACTAACACTTGAAGAGGAGACATCACTTTCCAGGGTCCATGACTCTCTGTACAACTGCCATCCCCAACTGTCAATGGGATCCTTTGCTTATAAACAGTTCTATTCTTTTATTTTTTTTAATTTTTATTTATTCATTTATTTATTTATTTATTTATTTATTTATTTATTTATTTATTTATTTTGCGGCACCGGGGATTGAACTCACAACCTCGCGCCTGCCAGAGCAGGTGCTTAAGCCACTGAGCCAAACTCCCGGCCCTGGTTTTTTGAGGCAGGGTCACACTACGTAGCTCAGGCCGGCCTTGCGCTCGTGTTGTAGCCCAAGCCGGCCTCGAACTCACAACGCTCCGCCTACCTCAGCCTCCGGAGTGCTGGGATTAAAGGCATGCGCCACCACACCCGGCTAGTTCTATTCTTTTAAATGATACTCTGGATTCAGCTGTCTCAAGTTCCATGAGAGTGAAAAATCTACAGCAACACCCGTAAGTCACTAAAGTCCTACTGATCTTGACAGGTGACTAGGGGCCGAGGCTCCATCTACCTTTGAATGCAAAGGTTCCCATGGTTACCCCTGACTACAAAGCAGTCATCTTCCTACTGCATCGGTTATATAGATACAAGTGATTATGCCCTGCCCTCAGCATGGATGCACAGATCCCCAAATAATTGACGTTTGAAAGATCAGTCCACCCTAACTGTCAATTTAAAGCATTCCAGACAGATGGTTCTTGTGCTCTCATTTCTTACTTTCCTCACCCTGTGAAAGGAAAACAATATTTTTTTTTCTTTAAATTTTCCAAGTGCCTTGCCAGTATCATTCTATAAGAGCCTCTCCTATCTCCGTGCGTTCAGAAATCATAGTGGTGCTCTCAGGGAAGCTCACTTCCTATTTTCAATCAAGCCTGATGATTTTTTGGTTTTGTCATACCTGATTCTTTTCAGACATTAGGAAGTCCAGTTTTCCTCCAGGGAGCCCCAGTTCTATGAAAGTCTTTACCAGCCGAAGATCAGCACTATTTCCTGAAAATGACAGAAAACCCCCACCCCGGCCCCACGGTTAATCAAAGAAAAGGTAACAAGAGGCATTTCCATCTCATCTTTCTCTTCTCTGTTTCCCATTGACTTTTCTTTCATTAGTTTTTAAGCAGATAACAAAAACAGAAAAAAAAATTAAAACTTCCAGCTCCTTCTCGCCCTTTCTCCCATGCACACGTATACACAGAGATGAGTCCTTTCAAGTTGTCTTGCCTCAATGAAATTGTACCCTGATGTGACTCAGAAGTACTCTGTATGCAGCATCAGTTAGACCACACCTGTCCTCCTTCCTCAGCATATTCCATTTGCCCAGGACTTTCTATGCCAGAGGTGCCACTTAATGGCTGAGTACAATGGGATAGCAGCAAGCCCTCTCTTACATTAATAAAAAGAGGATCTGTTTCTGCGCCTGACAAGCAATCACTAAGTTCCTGGAAGAGAGCAATCATAGTTCAGTTATCTAACAGAGTAAGACTCTCTCCTGGGGACACGAGTCCTGGAAGAGCAAGCTGTACGGATGCTGAGTCACCAGACTGGGGCAGAGCAGTGAGAGGTTAAAAATCCAGGGCAGTGGCTAACAGCAGAGGCACAAAGAACACAGGAAATGCACTCTGAGATAAAAGTCATGTGGAAAAAACGGATCTGATGCCACAGAATAAGTGTTTTGGAACACATTTCATGCAGCTCTGAGGGGTTAAACTGTATCTTAATGAATCTTTGCCCTCTTTCTCAAATGGATCCCCATGGAGTTGAATGTTAAAACTATTGTTTGATTATTGAACATACCTGCTTCACTATAGAACTAAACCCCAAAGTTATGGTTTTCAATAATTTCTAAGGTATTGGTGAAATTATAACTGGTTTTGTATAATTCTTTATGAAACTTCTCTATGATTCAAGGGAGGGTAAAAGAACCACACTGAATTAGGAAGAACTCAGGTTTGTGGATGTCCGTAATCTTTAAGGATGTCCTAGTGTGCTCAGATGCCACCCACGTCAGTGGTCTATCACAGCACACGCCCAAATCTGTACAGTCATAGTCATAAAACCTTCGTGTTTTTTATAAAAAGGTGTATTTTGTAATTTTATGTTAAATTTTATCAATTTCTTCACTCATTTCTGAAATTGCATTGTTTCATGTCACTGTGTTTGTTTAAAGTCCCCTAATAACTTCCTAGACATACCCTGCAAAAAAGTTCCAAGTGTTTGTATTTAGCATAAGGAGTCTAAGGGATAAAAATATTGTTGGAGAGAGAATTTTTTTGGAACTTAAACATTCTCAGGAAATATGACTTAATAAGCTGTTAAACTGAAGACATTTATAAGAGTATAAATCTTCAACTTTTTGCACAGCATGAATTGTGAAAATATTCAGAACTGCTCTCAATGTGCTCACTTCCCTGGAAATAAAATTTGAGCAATCAATGTTATAAAATTCTAAAGACTTCAGAACAATGTAACTTGAACTGGAGAAATAACCTTCAAAAAAGACATGTCTGTGCTATCAGTTGTCTCCTAGGTGACTTGTTGGACCAGCAACAAAGTGTTGGGTACATCAGTGTCTTGCTGTGAAGCTGCTCTATCTTTATAACACCCCTCTGCTCCCATGCACAAGTTGGAAAAAAACCAAAGTCGATTGCCTGACCAGATTTCTTATTCTAACAAAGAAATTCAGAGTCGAGCCTCCTTGGGATTTAATATGACTTAAGTGAGAGGCAGTATTTGAGCTGAGGGGTGAGAAGGCTGTTCCTTGTTCCTGTAAATCCCACAACTTAGTGGTAGTTTCTGGCATGGTAAAAGGTGCCCCATAAATGAAAGACGATTAACCACAGGCAAGAAAATAGTTCCCAATCCCTAACTTAAGCTCCTCTAAATGAATCCATTTATTCCACTCCTCCCTTTTTTCCTTTATACATACTATGTTATTGATTCATGAATTCATTAAATTTTACATTCTAATTATTCATGCATTTCATCAATATGTTCATTCCAGGAAGACAGTTGCTTCACTCATTCAATCCATTTTTTTTTTATTTTTAACATTCCTTTCATTAATTATTCCACTTCTTCATGTGTTCCACTCATCTACTGATTTGTTCATTCCATGTCTTCACCACATTCACGCATTTGTGTATTTCATTTTCTCAACAGTGTTTTCGTTCTGCAGATATATTTTCTTGTGGAACAAAGACATACCATTTCCCTAGATCTACCACAGTAACTGTTTTACAGTTTCTATTTGAACTATCTTTTAATAAACAGTTAATCTAAATTAATTTATAAATATTATATATTTTGTACAGCACATAATTTTGAGGAGGAAATTCAGAACTCACCATCAAGGCCATGGACACAAACCACCAGGTGAATCCCATCTTCCAAGTTCTCTTCCTCCTCTTCTGGTGGGAAATATGGTGTATCAGAAGCCAGTACAGACAAGTCACTGTACAGAAATCCTTCAATCTTCAATTCTTTTTTAAATTTTTCTTTGGCCTGATAAAAACTGGAGAATATGCTAATTAATCACAAGCCACGTTGTGTGTTGCATTGAGCAGGAAATAAGTTGGGCTGGTGTGTAGAAGGGATGAGCTTCTACAAGCCAAGCACCTGCTGAGTGACAAACACTGAATGTGAGAACTTGGTAAAGAACCTTGTGAGCAATGCTTTGTTCTGAACATGAAGGAAGGAAAAGACCCTCCCAAAACCAAAAGTTTTTTGGTTCTTCAGACTTCTATGTGGCTCTTGCATAGAACAGGAGACTAGATAATACGATTTCCCAGATTCTACCCAGTTCCAAGGATCCAGGCAGTTTTTAAAATGCTCTTCCTAGAGTGAAAGCTCTTTCCTCTGACCCACAAGACCACCATGGCTTGTACTCATCAGCCTTTCCAGCACTGCCTCCTACCACTCCCCTTCTCTAATACATTTCTACAGTCCCCATAATGCTTGGTTTTACTTCTGTATGCCTTGGTGAATGCAGTTCTGGACGCCAAAGTGCCTTTCTCCCCTTGCTTTATGTTCTTTACCAGGTTACCCAACATGATGGTGTTTAAGAACATGACTTCAGAACTAGATGACTAAGGACAGAATCCCAAGATACCTGCTATTGGTTACCTATTGAGTGTCCCTCATTTGAAATACTTGGGACAAGAAGAGTTTTCAATTTCAATTATTTAGGACTGACTTGGCATGATTTACATATACATAAGAGATATCTTGGATATGGAACCCAAGACTAAATAAGAAATACGCTTTTGGTTTATACATATCAATAGAAATAGCAGGAAGGTAATTTTTTACAGTGGTTTTAACATTCGGGGGCATGATGCAATTTCATAGTGTAAACTTCTCCACTTGTACTATTGTGTCAGTGCTCAAAGAGTTTCTGATTTTAAGAGTATGGAGTGAAAATGAGACTTAGGAGTAGAGTGCTTGCATAGCATGTGCAAGGTCATAGGTTCAACCACCAGCACTTAAAAAATACCTAGTGAGTAAAGTCTTGGATTTTGATTTTGGAGCACGTCAGATTTGGGATTTTCAAATTAGGGAGGTTCAACATATTTTATTATATATTGTCAGCCATTTCATCATCATCTTCATCATCATCATCCTCATTAACTTCACTGAATGTTTTATTTTCTTTTGGTACAGTGTCTCCTCTCAAAAGCCTTTCCTACCCACCATCCCTAATGACAGTCATTGCCACCAGCCACCTTTCCTTTTTCCTTCTGGCTGACTGAACACCCATTAATCTTTACATTTACTTATCATTGCCCTCATTGACTTCTCTCAGACTTTTGGCTCTCTGTTGCACTGTGAATATTGTACTTTTCAGGATAACTCTGCCTAGGGAGTATACTGATTTAATGACCAGTGGTGTATAAAAGGCATTGAATACCCTTTATAAAACAAAAAGTCTGAGATATACTTGCCTATGAAACTTCTTAAGGAGAAAACCATTAGCATTTTCCAAAAGAGTAAAATGATTTTATTTTATACCCAGTGAGGTACCTAGTTTATAAGTTCCCAACACTGGATGAAAGGATAGATTTTGGAATTTCAAAAGGAGCAGTGACTTTAGGACTCAAAGATCAAACCATATTTGCTACAGAACTCCTCAATGTCTGTTTAAAAATTGCCCTTTCAAAATGTGCAAAAACAGAGTACAGTGATATTCATAAAAGAATCATGCATTGTAATAATAAAGAAATGAAATTTAAATGTCTATCTATAAAAGATTTGGTTAATAAATCATGGTGTACCTTACATTGAGATGCTGTAAAAACATTAAAATGATATAAAAATAGGCTTACAAAAGTAAAAAGACATTTCCAATATATTATTAAATTGGAAAAATATCCATCCAAGAACTGATAGAATAATCTTGTTTTGCATGAAAACATATATAGGCTTAGAAGTAATATAGAAACTATAGAAGCTGTTAGAGTAGGAGGTCTTTTGCTGATAACTTTTATTTTTTAATCTATTCAACATTTCTGATTTCTATGGTATACTTAATGATATGCATTTTATGCATATGGTATGTATATTCAATTAAATCAGAAAATAAAAAAACATTAATTTTTAAATAAATGCATGCAGTTGAGAAATTTGTGGCATGCCCTAAACAAATGTTCTGGAAAAACTGAGCCATCACCAAGCTTACCTGAACATCCTTTCACTGACTTCTTCCTCCAACTTGCTAGAATGGGTAGAAACAACTCCAAAGGAACCCAAAGGTTGATGGGTGATAGGAACTGGCGTCTGCTTGGAAGAGAACCCAGCCCTGGCAGGGGTCTCCTTGGGCACAGAAGAGAAGGGGAGACACGTGGCAGTGCAAGACAGGGATAAGTTGACAACCTCCACGGCCTTCAGGCTGTCCAAAGTAAAGGTCTCTGCAGGGTTCAGGTGGGACCCCATGATGGAAGTGCCTGCCTTTGGCTCCTGGTTCCTCAAAACATGAGAGGGAATGGCGTGAGTCACAGTGGGGCACACAGTGCCAGCTTCAGGTTCAACCTCCACAGAGATATTGGGTCCTCTGTTCAACACTGTGTCATCAGTGAGGCAAGGCAAACTGCTTCGCTGGCCTGCAGAATTCTGGTGGGTAGCACTGGCAGCTGACGGACAGCTGAATTCAGGCACCTTATGGTGAGACATCTCTACAACCTCTGTTATGCCGCTGCTGGACAGAATATGTTTGCCCATGTCCAAGTCTTTAGGTTTGCTCTTTGGGGTTTCCATTTGTCCTCTAGGGAAAAGCCTGGTCCTTGCATTTTCAAGTGTTATGGTACGTGGTATATTTAAGTCATGACCTTTGGTTTCAACACCTGAAGAGCTCTCAGTTCTGCCATCCAGAGGACAGTTTCCTTGAGCAACAAACCCAGACTCTTTCCCTTTGGGGATATCCATGTAACCAGGACCCTGCTGTTTCTCAGAATCTGAATCTACTACTTCCTCATCATCCTTGGTTCTGGAGCCACCACAAGGTCGAGAGTTGTGTGCAGGGGAAACTTTGCTCTTGCTGTGTGTATCTGGAGTTTCGGCAGAGCCTCCCTGTTTCTTCACGGTGTCTGCACTCTCAGCGGCCTCCTCTGGGCTGCTGATCTGAGGTGCAGACACAGACTTGGTTAGCTTGGTGAGTGCCAACTCTCGCTCCTCCTCTTCAAAAGGCAAAGAGCTGATAGAGGTAAGAGAAGTCTGGATGCCACTGGGCAGACTTGTGTTACTCTCTGTGTGTCCTCCCTCTAATGAATTCCTGTGCAGGGTGTACCTCTGAGTCAGCTGGTGCAAGACTTCTCGGTCACTGGGTAACTCCAGGGCCCTGCTTCGAGCTTCTGACCAGGCAACTGAGCTTGGTTCACTCTCAATGCCTGAGTCAGATATGATGGAGGAAGATCGCTTGATGACCCCAGAAAGCACTGACATCTCTTCCTGCTCATCTGTGTGGGAGTCCTGCAGGGAAGATTTGATATCCAAGGATGCTCTCAAAGTGTAGTTAAGGAGATCACAAGGCTTAGCAGGTGTGAGCCTCAGATTCAGCGACCCTGGCTTACCCTCTTGATCTGTTCCCTTTCCTAGAGTACTGAGTTCAGAGAGGGCTGTTTTGTCTGGAGAGCTGGCATCCTGGGGATTTCCACCTGCTACCATTTTGCTTGGCACAGCCCTTTCAAAACCATATTTGTCTCTAGAATTTCGCCCCTCATGGTGAGTACTAAGGAGCTCCATGGGTTCAGGTCTGGGTGGGTTCTTAATGCTAGATTTCACATCAATGTAGGTTAGCACTGGGGTTTGCCCATCATCTGAGCCCAGACTCCTTCTAGGCATGTCCACCTCTGCCAGTGGATATGCTCCAGCATCAGACCTCTGACCAGTCCAACATTCATCTTCAGGCACTCCTGCTTTATTCTGAAATTCACCGATTGTCAGATAGACCTCAGACTCAAAACACATATCCACCTGATTCTGTGTGTTTGCATTCTCACCTGGTTCTGGACACCTACTGACTTCTTCTTTATCAGAGCCCATTTGGGTTGGTTTCGTTGTAGACAAGACAAGGCCTTTCTTGAAGGACGGCGTTCCACTTACAATATGACTCTCTTCTTTCTCTTTTAGGTTCATTATTGTAGGGATTGTTGCTGAATCATCAAAATTAGGATAAACACTCAAATTATGCTCTGTAAAAAAAAAGAAAAGGAAAAGCAAAAGAAAGAAAATTGAAAATTTGGAAATGTGTATTATAATTTACAAATAGAGTGGTACTGTGGCTCAAGAACTTAATTTACTCCATGAGTTTGGAAAAGATGGCTATATTTGTGTGTGTGCTGGAAAGATGGCTGCAGTTATGTTTGTCATCCAATGTATTTTTTATTTTAAAAAACAAAGCAAAAATGATAGTAATGATACAGAATTTCAAAAAAGGTAGGAAATTAATACTAGTTAATGTATTGCATAGTTACCTTAGAAGTAGTTGTTCAGGATACAAGATTTAGGGATGAGAAAAATGATCAAACCATCAAACAAAGAAAGCACAAACTGTTCTTTTTGATGAACTTAGAGATTTATAGTATAATTATCTATTTTGTGTGTGTATATGTATATATATGCACACATATACATACACCACATATACATACACACATATATATGTATATCTACACACATATAATTTTTTCCTTTCTTACTTTTCTCCTTTCCCTATCCTAGTTGTCCTTTTTTTAAAGCACTTTCTTTCCCTTTAATTTTCACAATATCCTTTGTACATTTTGAATCTTATTAATCTTTCAGTTTTTTTTTTACCCCAGGGAGACAATATGATATTTATATATGTGAATTGATTTATTTCACTTATTACGGTCTCAATTTATATCCATTTACTTATAAAAACTTCAAGTTTATCCTTCTTTATGACTAATACTCCATTGTATAAAAATACCACATCTTTTACTATCTATTCCATGGTTGAAGGGCATTTGGGTTGTTTCCAAGATTTAGCTATTACAAATTGCGCTGCTATAAACATGGGTGCACATATATCCCTGTGGTATGATGCTTTCATTGTCATCCAATGTAGAGTTTGAAAACAAAAACACAAACAAAATTTTACCTGCTGCCTTTGTTTGCAAACCAAATTGTTTGCAAATAAAAACATTCATAAAACGAGGTACCGCTGTGTGTGCTCATAAGTTATAGAAATACATGACTGTAAGGAAAAAGAATTTGGCAGTCTTTCCTATAGGAAATATTTTCCTGCATCTTGGAGTTTCCCAAATGACAGAAGCACCCTTATTATTTATGTGAGTCCTGATTGTTTATGCTAATAAGCTGACTAATGTTGAACTCATAAATAATCTATATGAATAAGATGAGTTAGGACAGGGTCTGGCGCAGGCAGAAAGACAAAACCTTTGATTAGTGGTTTAGAACATGGAGCAAAGTAGTAACAGTCTGGTCCCTGTGGGGAGATTGAGTTCAGTCATGTGGCTGGATCAATCCTGCCATACACTGAAACCACAACTACCTTAGTTACCCCCACTCAGGTGAGTTTTTCTGGCTGAAAATACAGACTAACATTCCAGGAGGTTGAAGAACTCCCTATCTGGGCCTCCCAGATTCTTTCTCTCTTTTCTCTTTTTTCTTTTCTCCCCCCTCACCTCCTCCTTTTCCTGCTTCTTTTTCTTCTTTCCTATCCTTTTCCCTTTCCCCCTCCCTCTTCTCTCTCCCTTTTCCTTCTTCCACTCCTTCTTTTTCTTCTTCCTCCTCTTCTCTTCTTCTCCTCTCTCCTCTCTCCTCTTTCATTTCCCTCTCCCTCTCTCTTCCTACTCCTTATTTGTATTCTTTACATTCTTTTATAATAAGAATGTAAGTGGAAGTACAATCCCTTTCCTCAGCTTCATGAGTCTTTCTATCAAATTATTAGATCTGAGAGGTTTATGGAAAATCAGAATCTGTAGCCCATTGGCCAGATGTATGAGGGGCCTGGGAACTGCTTTGCATGTGTCTGGTGTCTCATATGAAGTCAGTCTTACAGGAATTGTGCCTGTTAATGTGAAGTTTATCCTAACTCTGGTTTTAACAAAGGCTAACTGAATACAATCTCTTTTGAATGTTAACATGAAATAAACTCTTGGTATACCAATTGGAACTTCTGAACATTATCATCTCATAACCCTAGAGAAATTTTTGATTGAGTAATGGAAAACATGAAAATCTTCCTTACCTGGATGCATTCTAGGCAGCTGGAGGGGTTGCGAGCATACTTCCTTTTCTCTGAGAGACCTACCCACATCATACAGGGAAGCTGACATTTTCTATGGAAATTCTTAAACTCCTCCTGCCACATGATAACCAGTTTATTCATTTTTATCTTCAGTGGAGGGAAGAGTGTGTGGTTAATGACTATCAATAGCTCCAAGGCTAGCATCATGGTTACTACATATCTATAAATTGTGTTCACAAAATGAGCTGAGACTAAAATCAAAATCTAGCAGAACAAAAAACAGAGAGCAAAGGTGGACATCCTTTTCAGAACAAGTCAGTCTCTACCTTGATGAGATTTTCAAAATACTGGGAAACATGCACAATTACAGCAAGTTCTCCTGACAAAATTAAATGGGTGGCAGTAAAACTGTGAGGATGTTGAAGGCATGGGTTTGCCCAGAGTTAGAGGATAATAAGGGACAGTATGAAGAGGACAGAGATCTTTGTGTGGAGAAACTGCCCTGCAAGATATTGTAGTGGCACACGTATGGCCCTGCACATTTGTCCAAACACCCAGACAATGCCAAGAGTGATCCTAATGTAAAGTGGATTTTGGGTGCTGCAGACCTACTGAGTGTAAGAAATGTTCATTCTTGGGGAGGGTTTTGGGTAACATGTGTTGTGTGGAATATATGATGGGTCACAGAGTATCTGAGGTACCTTGGTACCTCTCTTTTTATAATTTCTTTGCTGAGAAGCTGAAACTAATATAAAATTAATTCTCTTTTTGAAAAGAAAACAAGAAATAAAGAATGTGGGCAGTATGCTTGGGAATATGAGCTGAGCTCTTCAGAAAAAAGAATGAGCTACAAAAAATTGCGCTGTGGGTGATACAGTCTGGGCAAGGGTGGGTGAGCTCCTGGTGTGTGGAGCAAGAGTGAATACAGCAAGGGACCTGGGCTTGGAGAGGCAGACAGCACCTGTAACATGGACCAACAGGCATCCATCGCACAGGTAGGTAAGGAGTTTGGGCTTTATGTTTTTGCACACAGGACATGGATACCTGGAATAGACAACTCAGATAAAATGCAAGAAATGCAGCAGGCAAGTGGTTACCAAAGTAACAGAAATTTACCTTTACCATTACAGTTAAGAGAAAAGTCTCTCTGGAGCAAAAGGTCAAATTCAAAGATTCAAAGTCAGACACCACGGCATGAGATAGTATGAGGGCATATTACCCTTCAGTGCTCCATGCTTCCAGGCGTTTCATTGCCTCTGGATGGATCTGCTCATTGTTCACTATACAGCTTTTATCTAGATACCCTGCAAAGCCTCATGAACTCACAGGCAAGGCTTTTCAAAGCTGGGTAGATCTAGAGTGTGTGATAGTGGGATTAAGGATGTGTGACACTAAATTAGTTCACTGATTGGTTTAACATAGTTCTGGGTATGAATGATGGGAAGGCTCAACCTGGGTGTGGGTGGCACCACCCAAAAGCCTTGTAGCTTGGGTGGAATAAAAGGGAAAGGAAGGTTTGCTTTGTTGCTGCTCCTTGCTGCTTTCTGCCTATCATGCTACTAACTGTTTTCCCTGTGTCATGCCTCTCTGCCACACTGCCACCTTAAAGCCTACCAATTAGGGATTGAAACCTTTCCAAACTGTGAGCCAAATAAACCTTTACTCCTTTAACTTGTAGGTGTCTGGTATTATATATATATATATATGTATACATATATATATAACTAAGAAAATCACATTTAACCTGAGGAGGGAAAATTGCTACCCCTTTTGTCCAACTCCATACAGTTATCAATATTTGAAAGAAAAAGACTCAAATCTAGATAATATGTCTAACTCCTGAGGCTTTGGCAAACTATTCAATTATCATGGGTCAGGCCACGGTGAGGCAGGAAAGGCAGTCACAGACGTTGAAGGCAGAGTTTGCTGGGCATGTGGTGCTCAGCAGGTATTCAAGCCATGACATCTGTTGCCCAGGAGCAGCATTACCACTTTCTCAACACTTTTATTCCCTGTAGTATAACACACTGCCAGGATGGGCAGCAAGTACTGTGTATCTTACCACCTCATAGCAAGGTATGACTATTAAGGCCATCAAGATCTTGAGGAAAAAGAAAACACACCTTCATGGCTGAAGTTTTTGATTTAGGATGAATGAATCCTCCAAGCATTTTGCAAAGGAACATGATGGGGGGAGGGGCGACACAGAGGATGCTGTTAAAGCAGTTTGGGAGACGAGATGGAACCAGGTACTTGGAGAGGTTTAGGGAGAAGTCCAAGGAGATAGCCAGGCCTCTGAGTGTCATCGCCTGGGGCTCTTCTGTAAAATGAGGTGAGTGCTGTTATTCCAACCCCATGTACTTCACGCAATCAGCAAAGAGATACTGGTCCTAAAATACTGCAAGGGTGCGGCCTGTGAATGGCTCCTGGTGAGACCGCTCCAGGCCAGTCTTGCTGCTGACTCACTCTGACATGAGAAGCAAAGGGAAAGAGATGAACAGAGGAGGCCCAGAAAGACCAACACTAACTCGCCAGTGAGTGCTGCAGGCTGGAGGCTGACAGATAAAAAAATCAAGCTATGCAATACAACTGCACATAAGGGTCAAGGGACTGAGATTTATATTCACTCAAATACCTGTTAGTATCTGGAGATAAAAAGATTAAAAGATAATCATGACAAAACCTAATGATGATACTGAATGCTTAATTTCTTCTCTAATGGTTCAGATTTTCTGTACATTATGTAACTATAAGGGAAATGAACATTTATTCATATATATGCATATACATATTTGTATATATGTGTACAGACACCTGCACGTGCATGCACACACATACACACATTCACTCTGCATCTAAGGAAGTCTTGATATCCTGTTTATACTTGTTTTGACCAGCTAGGTTGGAGGCTGATTCTGGTCCACACACATTTTAGCTGTCATACATCTGGTTGACACTAGATGTCAGACTACAACTGAGAACCAAATTCACATGTTTGAAGGATGCATTGTCCTTGGAAGGCACTGAGATTTCTCCTTATCTCTCAAGTCCCCCACCGAGGACTTCTGAAATTTAGCCATTCTGGCCTTTCATCTGGATGATGGACACGTAAGCACTATGGTTTAAGACCCCATATGGAGACAGAGCAAGGGAAAACATGAGCTTCAGAGTCACGGGAGCTGGCTTCAAATGTCAGCTTACTGTTCCAGCACCTTTAATGACCACACACAGTGCTAGTGCCTCAGTTTCTCTCTGTGAAGTACAAATTGCGAGGCTATATACAAGATAAATGAGACAAAGGCCTTAGACCACCAGCATGGAGCCCGGCATATGCTGGTCCTTTTTGGGCTTCTACCATCAGGGCTGCAGGAGAGGACAGAGAACAGACGTTGTCACATGTCCACTGCAATGCCAGCCCTGCTGGATACACGCACACGAAGAGTGCATGCAAACATGCTTTCTTTTCTCCCCAAAATGAGCCATTCATTGATGAACAGCTCTGCAGCCCACTTACCTAGGAATTTTCATGGTATCAAAAAAGGACTTCCTAAGAAACTGAACCCAACACCATAAAAGTTCAAATGGGAATGACCTTATGTTAAAACTGCACTTGATAGGGTCTTTCTCAACTCCCAAGTCACCATGTGTCATCTGGATACCCTCTTGTCAGTGACAATATGGAGGCACTGGGCACCCCCACTCTGAAAGAACCAAGGTTGGAGTCTTCACAATAATTGCTCAATGTTTTGGCTTAATTTAACGGTATCAATGAAAAATAGTCTTTTCAAACAATGAGTTTAATCTTGATCTTAAGGTTAATTATCACCTCTGTGATTCGGTGAAATACTTTACTAATTTGGTTCCATTTCTGTTGAGGATATAAACAGAGTGAACACCAAGTCTCTTCCTCTGGAAAGTATTGTTTGCTTGTTTGTTTTGTTTTGTTTTGTTTTTGAGACAGGGTTTCACTATGGAGTTCAAGATGAACTCACAAGAATTCCCCTGCCTCGCCCCCCAGAGTGCTGGTAGTACAGTCATACGCCACCACACACGACTCAAAAGGCCTCATTTATCAAATATTTCTAAGACAACACAAGAAGGCAGACCTGTCACTGGGCAGTCCACGTATCTGTCCTCAAAGATGACTGGCAGGGTGCTCCAGTCGCCATCGATGTCCAGGCACTCCGCAGGCAGCGGGGGCATGCTGCTGAGGTACTCAGAATTCCGCACATCCAAGGACAGCTGGCTGTGGGTCTGCGTCCTGGTGGCACATGGACAGGGTGAGCACCCAAGAAAGACTGACATCCGTCACACGCGCTGTAGTGTGCAGTGCCAGGAAAACATTCAGAAATCCTTAACAGATGCTGGTCATGGCCATCTGATGCTTAGCCATCCACACTTCCCTGCTTCTGAAGCACACTCTCAGCCCCCGACACCATAGGCAGTGGAGTCGGGGAGCCGGTTTGGGTGCTAGGACCAGAGTCCATGGACTGCAGCATTAGGTGAAATGAGGCTATCTGTCACACGCCGGTAGTGGAATGTTACAGAAGAGTGGCATGCCATCTCAGTTTCTACATGACTGGGAATCTTAAATTAGTAATTTGGAGTACTTATCATTACTCTTTCTTCTCTATCTATTACACCATATAGAGCCTGACCCATATTTTGGCACGTTTGAATTAAAAACAAACTAAAATATCTTTTTATTGATTATTTTGTGGATAACTAGTATCTTTGATAAGGATATTAATTTCCCCAGTTCAGGAATCACATTATTGTTCTTCCATGTATGATTTTTAGAAAGCCCACATTTTTCTTCATGAACCAAACATTTTTTCCATCAACAGGAATTTAATTCCAAAATTTAGAATAAGCCTTATTTCTAATTCAAAGACTTGGGTGGTGGAAAATACATACTCTTCTCCTTTAGTCCCCACAGAAGGGAGAGAGGTTATTTTACCTTATGAAGGGAAAAAATCAAGGTGGCACCTTTTCCCTCCATATAATGACTCAGTCCCCTCTCTGCAAGGGAAGAGGGGAGTCTTGTGAGCTTGGTGAGTTTGGGAGAATTCAGCATGCAGGGTTAATTTCTGTCTGTCTGTCTGTCTGTGTATCTTTTGGAAGCAGCTTCAATTCCGGAAGCTCCTTTCTCCCTTCCCAGCCACAGAACACCCATGCCTGTAGAACAGGACTATGACTGAGGAGCTGTGCACAGGCCCAAAACAACTGGTGTAGTAGGCATAGCGTAGAGTTTTTTTTTTTTTCTTTTATCAATACTTGGGGTTGAATCCATAGCCTTCACACTGAGCTATAGTTCTATTCTTTTTTAAATTTTATTTTGACATGATGTTTTCCTAAGTTGCTACACTTCTCAGACTATGTTTGAACTTATAATTCACTTACCACAGCCTCCCAGAGTTCAATATTCAATACTTAAGAATATTGCTGGGTGTGGTGGCACAGGTTGTACTCCCAGTCCTTGGGAGGCTGAAACAGGAGAACTGTAAGTTCAAGACAAGCCTGAGCTATATAGTGAGTTTCAAAGAAACCTGGACTACATATGGAAACCCTGTCTCAACAAAAGAAATTATTAATTAAGCATCAAAGCAATGAGGATGATGTAGACAGACCATAACTGAAGTTTGAATCTAGTCTACAGTTTGCAGAGTCATGAAGAAACAAGCATCCAAGCAGGTGATCATAGTACAGCAAGTAGCTGTTGGAGAATCAGGTCTGAGCTTTATGTGCAGGATGCCCTTTCCTACCAGA
The DNA here is from genome assembly GCA_004363535.1 of Dasyprocta punctata. NCBI lineage: Eukaryota > Metazoa > Chordata > Mammalia > Rodentia > Dasyproctidae > Dasyprocta > Dasyprocta punctata. Next base: position 24,918 of record RJWM01014834.1, on the reverse strand, counting down.
AGGCTACCTTGAGTTTTGAACTTTTATGAATGTCTCTACATACCTAAAACTATGATAGCATGTGTTAAGAAAATTTCTTGGAATGCTAAGGGGCACAAAAAGACCACTGCCAGTCCCTACTGACAGGACTCCAAGAAGTCTCTGGGACAGTATCCTTGTGGGATCTTTAAAACCAGCCTTAGGAACCTCAGGCTTTGCGAAGCAGGCCTCCCAAGGAAACCGCCTTGCCTGCCTCACTTGGTTCACAGCACTGCACATCTGCTGGAGATGCCAGATGGCTGTGGCTACTGGCGGAACTACGATTTCATCATTGTCTTTATTTGGATACCAAGTTTGGTTTACTGGGATACATATGGGTGACACATTAGCAAAGGGTGGGCTTGTGATGGTAGGCGGCGGGTGCCAGCTTGACTGAATGAAGAATACTCAGGTTTGTCTGTGAACATGTTTCCAAGAATGGCATGTGAGTTCGTGGGCAAAATGAGTAAGGTCCACCTCAATGTGAGTGGAGATACCCTAGTCAGTGGGGGCCTGGATGGAACCAAAAGGTGGAAGACAAATTCTTGCTCTCTGCTTTGGATCCAACATACTCTTTTTTTCTCTTTTTTGTACCAGGGCCTGAACTCACAACCTCGTACATGCCAAGCAGGTGCATAAATCACTGAGCCAAACTCCCAGCCCTAGTTTTTGTAAGGCAGGGTTGCACTATGTAGTTCAGGCCAGCCTTGCTCACTTTGTAGCGATACCTTTTTTTTCTCCCTCTCTCCCTTTTCCTTCTTGCCCCAGTCCCCAGCTTTTGGGCTGCAAGACCCACACTAGTGGGCCACCAAGGCTCTCAGGTTTTTGGTGTTAGACAGAGAGTTGCACAACCGCTTCCTTGGTCCTGAGATCTTCAGACTTGGGCTGAGCTGTGTTTCCACCTTCCCTGGACTGTTGTAGGACTTAGCTTTTGCAGAGTGGCTCAATTCCCCTAATTAGTTCCTTCTCATTTTCATATTCAGAAGCTTCTTTGGAATTATCAGGTGCTAACTGATGAAAACAAGTGAGAAAGTGTTCCAGGCAGGAATGCCCTCTCCTCCAATGCAAAGATCAAAACCAGGCCCTGCAGACCGCCTGAGAAAGTCTCTTTCTCAGAAACGTTCTGCCTTGACATCTTACCTTAGTGAGTCACTGGTTCAACTCTCCAAATCAGAGAAATTCTAACACCACATAAAGTCCTTAGCCCTGTCTGAGTTGTTCCTACTTATTTGCAAGTTTGTCTTTTAGGTCCCATGAGAACGGAGACCTTGTCTACCTTTCAAAAAATATCACTTTATCTGAAGTTCCCAAATCCATGCCTAGAATTTTGTGAGTGATCAAAAATCATGCAAACAAAGGGAGAAATGCGAGGAGGAAGAGGCTGAGTAAATATCTATGTTAGCAGTTAAGAGTTGCCTTCACTGAGAAATTCTCATTCTTATCATGAAAAGGTCTCTAACAAGAGTATGGATTCTGTCCTCTCTTCAAACTGTTGCCTCCCACTCGCCTCTGGGCACACTCATCCTAACCCACTGCAGTAGCCACACAAACAGGAAGACACTAACTTGGAAGGAGTCCTGACCAGGCAGGCCTCGCCCACCTGCTTGGGAGCAGGCACCTCCATACCTGGCTGCTGTTAGTGCATGGTTCCTTCATCACTTCTAAATAACTTTCAGGGCAGTTGTCTTGCTTGAAAATCAGTCTGAAGGCACAGTTGGCAGAGGACTCATTTAGAGCATTCAGGCCAACATCCCTGGGTTTTGGTTGGGTCATTCCACGCACCCATCTGGGAAAGTGTCTTACAGACCACACAGGGCCAGACTCATCAGCGCCACATTTCAGCAGCAAGTTTACCCTGGCTCTGGAAGTACAGTAGGCCCATTTTAGAAGGTGAAAATTCACATTTTACTTTGGTTTATTTTGGGGAAAAATGGTTCAACACCTGTACAGAGGAGCTACAGCACAGAGGCTAAGAGCAAGGGCCCTGGCATCCAGCAGATCGCTGTCTCTATAGCTTTCTTGTTATGTGATCTAAGGTAAGTTACTTAGCCTCTCTGAGCATAAATTCTCCCCGTTTCTTCTTGTGTACGTGAAGGAAAACAGCAGTCTCTACCGCACAGGGCAAATGTGAATAAGTCCGTGCAAGTAAGATTCAGACAGTTTCTTAGCAGAAGAATGTCCACAGACTGTGAGCACCAGAAAGGCAGGTAATGCCTTTTTTGTTCAACCCAGCATACAGAACGTATTACAGAATGAATGATTTGTAAAATGTTAAACCATGTGACAATTCTCAACAAGGAAAATGTAAAAGTCAAACTGACATCTCATTTATCAGATTTTGGAAATGAATGCTTCAGCGATGGTTTCCGTACCCTTTACCGTCTCCACTCTCATTCATTGACAAATTGCCGTCAAACATCACCTGAATGTGAGAAGCGCTGGGGGACCCTGATGAGAGAGAGGAGAAAAACACACACCATGCTTGCTACTCCGCCATCCTAAAGGACAGTGTGTGTGTGTGTGTGTGTGTGTGTGTGTGTGTCTGCTGTTGTGATTGAACTCAAGACTTTTAAACTGAGCTACATCTCCAGCCCGTTTTTGTTTTTTACTTTGAGACAGGGACTCACAAAGTTCCTCAGGCTAAGTTGTAACTTGGGATGCCCCTCCTCAGCCTGCCAGAGAACTAGGATCCTAGGCAAGCATTACTATGTCCGGCTAAAATACCTTTATGGCATGCTTTAAAAATTACCACCTATGGCAGAAGTAGCTTTCATTTCCATGGCAATCCCACGGTCCCAGAAACACACACATTGAAAGAACACTTCAGAAGACATTTCTCACTCCTCTGTCTGTCCAGTCATCCTAGCCTATTTCACTTAAAAAGTGCGGTTCCGAAACCAGTGAGTTGATTTCACAGTCCACTAAGTGGTGCTGACCTGTTGTTTAAGAAACACAATCGAGTTCAAGCTTCAGTAAGATGAGTCCTGACAGATGAGATTCCCTGGTGCCACCTTTGGTTTTGTGCTTGTCTTTCCTGATTCTGCAGCATGGCTCTGCCCCACACAGGAACCAGCCTTGTCCTGTCTGATCTCCCTGTGGGCACTGCCCTGCTGACACACAGTCACTAGGATTAGGGAGCCCCTTTCGCCATCTCAATCATAGTCTCACCTCTGTGCGTTGCACTTCGTCCATCTTCTCTAGTAATTTTCTGTGTCTGAATTGAACCATCCCTCCAGACTCTATAAACATTTTTCTTGTTGATCTAGCAAAGTCCACTTTCTCTTGAGTAGTATCCTTTCTATTCCGGTCTTTATGTTATATGTTACTGGTATTAACTGAATACTTGAAGCATCTCTAATCTCTAAAATCAATCTGTAGGCCAAATATAAATAATCTAGGGATCAGCAGAGCTCAGGATCTGCTCCTGATTCAGATCTTGGCTGAACTGTCTGTCACTGTCCCATGGAAACTTTGACAACTTTGTGAAGTAGCACCATCTGTACCTCTTACACTCGCACATACATTTTGTACAATTTTTTCCATAGAACTCCTTGCAATTTGGCATATCATACCTGTTTATTTAGATGCTTTTTACCACTGAAGTCTAAGACCCATGAAAAAAAGGAGTTTGTCATTTCGGTTCACTGTAGAATAGTCGACACTTCCAATAGTGTCTGGGATGTAGCTGACACTAAACTGATATTTACTGAAGCAAAGAATCTTTCTTTTACAATCTAAGTAACCAGGTAGCAAGTTTGATGTCACAAGTTTTATAAGTTATAGTATCTAGATGTCAAACTATGTATCTGAGATTTGAAATGCTGTGGTCCAAATGCATTTGCAGGTTAAAAAGTATTAACTGAAATTCTCCCAACCTGAATTATTTCCCCGGACCATAAGCCACGTGGGCTAGTCACTCCTGCCCCTGATATTCCCTCACTTCTTCCTCTTTTCCTACTTGCTCATTCCATTCTAACCACACTTGGCTTCTTGCTATTCTTCAACCATGCTACATTTCCATATCATAACCTTTGCAGCAGCCTAAGCAACCTTCTCCCATGTCACAGTTGACTCACCATTACCCCAGACTCTGCTCAAATGTCACTGCCTCCAAGGGTCTCTCTCTCATCAGTCTAACAGCCCTTGCCCCACACGCAGCACTGCCCTAGGCCCAGTTCATGCCGCCTCAAAAAAGTCAACTGTGTGTCCTCCTTCTCAACTTCACATTGAGAGATAACCTACAAGTAATTTGAACTTGACCATGGTCGGGCATTCACATAACAGAAATCAGTGCACACTGCAGAGCATTTTGTTTGTTTTAGGTCCTCTGAGAGTTGTCTGTTAAACATTTATGAGGGCACTGACCATATCCTGTTTTTCATAATTTTCCATGTCCTTGCCCTGCTTTATTTTTCTTCCCTTGCTACTACCAGAAATGATAAATTTGTATCTTACCTTTTTATTCATCACAAGAGTGACCCATGTAACATTCTTTAGTTCATTCCTTGCTGTATTCACACTCTCTTATGTGGACAACAAATATTCACCCATCAGCTATCACCAAACAATTCCTGAGCAGAGTTTGTGGCTTGTAGTATGGGTTCCATGGATATAGGTATTCTCATTATTTCCACTTAACTTTTACTTCATTCATTGATGAGTAAAGAAGCTAAGATTATGTGAGATTGAGGCAAAAATAAAAATAGCAAAATAGCTCTGCAGAGGACCCATTGCACAACACGGTGCAGCAGGTTACAGCCAGGTCCCCTCAATTCTCTATCATTTGTGTTTAGAACAAAGGCCTGACATAGCAGCCAAGCTCCCCAGAGCGAGCAGGCACCTCTGTGCCTGTAATCTCCACCTGGGCATGTTCCTTGAGATCCCAATTGTCACTTAACTGTCCAAAGTTAACCTATCATTGTGGTAACTCTGAGCAAACAATTTCTTAAATTGTCCTGACTTGCACTATTTCCCCAGTAGTCCTCAAAGTTATGCTCATATTTGTCATGTTAGCTCTTCTAAGATTAATATAAGTGTATATTCAGCGGAATCTATCTGGAGGCTGGAATAGATGGATGAATGTATAAATGAGGGAGTGAAAGACTCTACCAATCTCTAGACAAGAAATTGTAACAGGCAGATAAGTTTTCCTTGGTGCCATGCTCACTTTCAGAACCCACAAGGAAAACTGCAAATATCACTGTACTTTTCAAATAGAATGCAGCGTGGGAGCAAGGCAGGTTCGTTTATGTATTTATTTATTTGGTACTGAGAATCGAACTCAGATCCTTGTGCTTACCAGGCAGTCACTTATGCCACTGAGCTATATCCCTGGTCCACACGTCAGGTTATATAGATGGGCACAAAATACCTCCTGGCTGGGCTGGGCTTGTGCACTACATGAACCTCAGGTGCTTCTCCTGGGGGATTTGCTCTAGCATCCCAAACATGATTCACCTTCCTCTGTTTTCTGTTTTGCTTTGGTTTTGGTTTTGTTCTGAGGTGAAAATACAGTTCAGAAATACAAAGAAACCCTTGGGTTGGTGTAAGAATGGTGAAAAAATTTTGGGCAGAACCACTAGGGGAACCTGTGAAAAGGGATGACCTCGTCTCACTCAGACCTCTCACTGTCTGGAGTCCTTTTCGATCTGTTTCAGAAGACGGTAAACTTAAAAATTCATCGGTCCTCTAAATTAGGGAGTTTGGACTTAATTATTATGCAAAGTACATTTTTTTTAGATACAGCAGCTCAGGCAGGCAGACTCTGACAAAGCTCATAGCCACACCACTGCCATCTAATGCAGTTTGCAGAGGGCTCAATGCAGATGTCTTCAGGGACCTAGGAAGTCTTGGTTATTTCTATAGAACCACAATGATACACAGCAAAGAAAATCTCCTGCTGTTCTTTGCCACGTGTAGCTCCTGTCCTATGGCGAGTCTCCTTCCTACGCCCTGCTCAGTCACAGCAAACGTGGATGGAACACGGCAGAGGAGTTGAAGCCAAGAAACTGAGTGGAATGTGACATAACAGTCATTACACAGTATGAAGAGGGTAAGCAATTATTACTTACAAATTCTCCTGAAAGGTTAAAACTGCCAGTTTTTGGTGCTCCATATAAAAGAAGGCCTCAGAAAACCTTCGGACCTGAGGAAAGAAACAATGTAAACAGCTTAATTTGTAAGTGGATGTTACAGTATAGCTCTAAAATCCACCACAATCGGTGCTTCCTTCCACAGGACATATACTAAAACCCACCCCCACCCCCACCTCCCAAAGTCTCACGTGTTTGGAAGGTGACTGAATCATGGGGGTGCTATATTCACCGGTAGATCCATCTACTGAGAGGTTTAGTGACTGAATGTGCTATAAGAAAATTGGACCTGGTTGGAGGTGGGTCCTGGGTGTGTGACCTGGAAGAGTGTATTTTTATCGTCTCTCCTCTCATCTTTGCTTCCTGGCTGCTGTGGGGTCAGTAACAGTTGTCCACCAGTTCCTTCCCACCATGAAATTTCTGCCTTGGAGCCAGCTAACTGTGAACGAAAGCTTCTAAAACCCATGAGCCAACATAAACCTCTCCTCTTAAATTGTGGATGTTGGTATTTTCAGACCAGTGACTAAGACTGTGGCTGTGACCTCCGCTTTTTAAAATTGGAGGTGGAGGAGATAAGTGTTATGTGCAAACAGTAGGAAAACTTTGCCCACTCCTCGAGGTCTGAAATAACAGGCTTTCTCCTTGCCACAGTTGTCTTCCTCCTTCGGATCTCTGGGCTTAAACTGAGATTATCTACTAGGTTTCATGCATGTTTATGAACCTGTTCTTACGTTGCTTTTTATCGTTTTTTAATGCGGGTTTTATTTCTTTTACTAGAATATAAGATCTTTGCAAATAGCCACTATACATATACACAGAATAAACAGAAAGCCAGCCACAGACGTGTGTTTGCTAACTGCTTTGTGGACCGCGGTCCCCTGTTCCTTTCTCCTCTCCCTCTAAGTGTGAAAACCAGCACCACTGGTCGTGCATTACTAGCTCCGTGTAGGAACAAAGTTAGTGACAAAGACATACACTGAGAAATGTATTGCATTTGAATTTTATTTCAAACACTGATTTAGTTTTTCATTTATTTGCTACGGTACCGTGGACTAAGCCTAAGGCCTTGCATGATAGGCAAGTGCTCTAGTACTGAATTGTCCCCCAGCCCTTCGGATACTTTCTAAAGTACTTGTGGCATCCATTGTGATAAGCTCCTCCACCACCAGATAGAGTCAAGGAGAGTATACTAAGAATGATACAGTAGAGGTCTAAGTGGATAAGTGAGTTTATAATGTCATATCACACATTCAGGGAAGACCCAGAATAGATGCTCAGATCTACAGATTGGGGCAATCTCAGGGTTTATTCTGCTTAGTGCACTAACTCTTGGAAGACTTCCCCAGGAAGCCAAAGACATGTAATTCGGGCATTTGTTCTATTTGACAATTTACCCTCAAGGTGTGGTGTTCCTGGGTCAGGTAAGTGGTCACTCGGGAGTGCAGGGTCACCGTGTCCAGGAACTGGGTCCACAGAGCCATGAGATGGGAGGCAAGCCAGGCAAGGTCCTTGCTGATCTGCTCAGCTATCTTCTCTGGATTGTTCAGCACCTAGGAAAGCAAGAAATGTAACAGTTATTAGGCTTCCTACACCATGCAGCTTATTTTTCAATTTGTAGAAATATACTATACTTTTGATACTTCCTCCTTTTGTCAGCAGTGCCTATCTCTTGTCAACATCTCTATCCTGTCTTTCTAATCTCATCACTACAGAACTGGCTTTACCCCACCTGGCAGTGCCCAGATCCAGGGATGACTCCTTCATGACCTTTCACTGCTCCCCCAGGTGGAAACCTGGAAATCAACCATCCAATCCTTCCCTACACTTCCCCGTACCACAAGGTCCTTACACTGGAATCTATGCACCCTTAAATCCTAAACTCAGTGTTTTGTTGCTATTATAGCCCCCCCTTATTAATATTTATCATTTGGCAGGTAAAGTGCTAGGTATTTCATATATGTTTCACACAATCCCTGAATTGCCCTTTAATAGGAGTACTGGAAGTATTCTTTTACAGAAAAGTAAAATGAGTGAATAAACAGAATGCCTGAGATCCCAGGAAGCTGGGATTTCATTGAAGGACTTCATGACAAAGTAACACCTCTGCTGCCCAGCAGGAGTTGGAAGGATCTCCTGAGAGAAGACCGTCTTTGCAACCTCATAGCACCTAACTGGCTAGGTGGTTTGTACACGGCCAATGCTAAAGAGCCTGGCTCACCACTGTCTTCCTGCCACCACTCCTCTTGTTTCTTAAGGAGGATTGTAGATCGCCTCAATTAAAACTCAAAGCCATTAAATTGGCATAGTTCCTGAAGTCTTTATGGAAGATGCTTTGGGAAAAAAACACTTGAAATGTTGAAGTTTAGAATAGAGACCATCATCTTCTTGGGGAGTAACCTGACTTACAGAGAGGTGAGAAGGAAGATCATCACATCTCTGAGGAGTGGCAGGGAGCCAGCTGTCAAGTACTGAGTCTGAGCTCTGGGTTTCATCCCATTTATTTATTCTACAATTATTTGAAGAGCACCTTTGAGGCCTTGGGCACATGTTTAGAAGGAGAAAAGCACAATGATGGGGAAGAGAGGGCCTCTGTGTTCGGGAGCCTCCTTCATCATGGATGAGAAGTGTGAGGTAGCAAGTGAGAGTGGTGTGGAGCTCCCCACCACGCCGGTGGACCGGGGGCCCATGGACACAGCCCCGTCACACATCACCTCTTTGTCTTCTTTGTCCTGAGCATCCAACTCCTCGATGAACCCACAAAGAACATGCAAAGAAAATAACTTATTTGGCGTGCAATAATATATAGAGAAATCTATGTGCCTGAAACACTGGGGGTTCTTTCTGTTCTTCTTGGACTGACGGTTGATGATTGATGGAGAATGAGCAGGTGGAGTAAGACATCAAAGAGGAGGAAAGAGAAGGGAGAAATTTTGCCACCGTGAGGCTGCCTAAGTTTGGAGGATCCTTGATTTATATGACTGACTTCCAGGCACAAGACTTTGTTGAAACATAGCATCTCTGAGATGCTTCTTCTGAGAGGTAAAATCAGTTCTCAGTGATAACACGTGGTTAGTCCCACATACAATGGTGAGCGTTAGGAGACAGGAAGCAAGGGCACAACTGAGGGCTGGGTCAGGATTTAGAGAACTGGGTCACTGTGAAAGAGCTAACAGACTGGAGAGTGAGGGTTTGAGATGAGCTAGTACTGAATTCTCCAACCAGCACCCCTCGCTAATGAGGCACCATTTGCCCACCTTATCCTGGGCTAACTTGCACTACACCAGCCAAAGTCACCCTGCCTACAACAGCATGCTCAGACCTGGCTGTTCACTGCCACCAGGCCCACAGTCAGGCTGCACCCTCTCCCCGGGAGCCCTCCTCTCACCTTCCGGTTTCCTTTCTTCTCTTCACCACTTTAGGCGTTATACCCTCAGTAGAGAATTAATAAAATAAATTCTATCTTTCCGTGTTTCTGCTTGCTCTTCCAAAACCCGGCTATACAGCAAAGTGACTGCCCTCTTTCTGATCTCTCCAATGTTCCTCCTGGCTGGCACTATGAGCTTCAGTCCCCTCAGTATTCCTAGTCCCTTGCACAAAGACTGGCAAACAGTGCCAATTCAGCCACTCTTTATTGAATAACTAGGTGACTTGGCACCAGCGCCTCTCTGTCACCCACAGCATTCCTCCATGGCCAGTAGTGCTCAAACACAGTGTGAATTCTGAACTCAGAGAGACAGAGACAGTGACAGAGACAGAGAGAGAGAGAGACAGAGAGAGAGAGAGAGAGAGAGAGAGAGAGGGAGAAGATGAGGGGAGGGGAGAGAGGGGAAGGTGAGGGAGAAGGGAGGGAAGGAAGAAGGAAGAAGAGAGGAGAGGAGGAGGGAAGGGGAGGGGAGGCAAGTGGAGAGGAGAAAAAGAAAGAGAAGAGAAAAGGAAGAAAGGCTATTCATTAAATGCATCTTTAGGAGAATTATTTTACCCTAGTTGATCACAGCAATGGCTTCTGTAAGGTTAAAGAAGCTTCTTCTAATTAAGCCACAACAGAACTTTGCTATGCTCATCAATACTCAAGCCTGTGCAAGTGCACATGGCAAGCATAGAAGACTTTCTCAGGAGACTAGCGATGGTCCTTCCCACTAACAAGCAGGAAAACTGTGGCCCAGTGCTGTCACCAGTGAGACTTCTTGCAAAAGAAGTTCAGCCACCTTCCCTCACTACCCCACACCCTGCCTCATCGCCCAGGCTCTCAGCATGCATCTCTCTCTATTCCCTACCTCCTGGCTTTCTTTACAAAGTGCCTGAAGTGTACTACAGAATATGCTGAGTTCAGGAAATCTAACAGAGACAAACACAGTGTCCAGAGGAGGAATTCGGTCCCATTATGGCTATGCGTTTAGGTGGCTATAATAGACCTACACAGTGAAAGGTATGTACACCCAGCTTCCCAGAGGGGCCATGGAAGGTTGATGTGGGAGCTGAGACCTGCTTATATCCTTAGAATAAGTAGGCCTTAAAGAAGCCTGTCTTACATTTCCTGAACAATCATGTTCTCTCTTTAAGCACCTCAATCTTGGCTGCACATTAAGGCCACCAGAAGGCTACAGTTCTACAGAAGGAAGTCTAGGACATTTCAGCATCTTTAGGTGAATCCCAGACCTTGAACTCTTAAAGTAAATGTCAGATAATCAATATGCATCCAGAGCTTCTAAGCCTTTCATGTCCACAACCCTGCCCTAGTGTAGGTTCTCATCTTTGACAAAATTCCTCCCATATAGCTCACCCATGTGCACACACACACACACACACACATATACCTGCAGTGTGTGCTCCTGTTTTAAATAGTGGATCCATCTCACCCATACAGATAGCTTTTCCTGAATATTCAAAAGGGCACATAGGAATCACAATTACAACACTGACAACTGAGAATTTCAAGGTATTGTGGTCTAGGAGTGTTATGGAAATTGAATTCTTATATCAACTCAAAGAGTTGGTACTGTTATCACCAGCTCTATTCTATAGATGGGGTAACCAGGCACTAGGAGGTTAGCGATAGTCACAAGATTGCTGATACCTGGGACGAAGTAGTCCAGTTCCAAGGGCTGCCAGTTCCCCCTCCATACTTCCCCACTCACCCCACCATGCCCCAGGTGGACTGGGTTGGTGGCTGCCAACGCACTGCCTGCAATACAGCAGCACATTCAGAGTCTGCTCCGCCCCTCACTGATGCAGTACTGTGGGGAGTTCTGGTAGAAGACAGGAAGATTTCCTGCACACTCCACAAACTTGTAAATATTCTTAGAGGCTTCTGACTGGAACCTCGCTTAAAACCAACTATTTGTCCTCTTTCCTTTGTCTCCCTTCAGTTGTTCGTGGGCCCCACTCACAATGATATGAATTTGCAGGTTTATAAGCTGCTCACATGAGTCAGGTCCAAAGACAAGTAGGTAACAGAAATTTTAAGTCTTTGAACTTTTGAGCCAATAAACAAAACCCAAGGGCTTGAATTGTGTTCAGTTTGATAATTACTTTGGAGGATTATTTTCTTCCTGGCACTAACTGGAGACTTATTTTGCATATTTGCTTCAGGAAGTATCTATCAAACACCTAGTTTATTTTGGTAACTACCGCAATATAAATAGGACTTAGTGGCTTCATGACTTAGTATAGAGAAGAAAAACAACACCAATCTTACTTTACTGAGCAGTGGTGGGAATAGAATGTCGCAGCAGGAGACCTGCAAGGACACGAGAGCTCCCAAATTCCTGATCTCAGAATTGGCTTAGGCCTCGTAGACTGAGGCAGACTACGTCAGGAATAAAACAAGGTGAGTCAGAACCGTCCAGACAGAGATGAGCTCATGCAGGAGGACACTGGGGTAAGGAGTACGTTTTTGGCCCCTGGAGTGGTGAAACACTGGGCTGGGGTATCTGAGGGATAGGTAAGAGGTGAATCCCATGCTCGTGGTTTTGACTTTCGTGCCAAGCAATCTTATTCTCAACCTGTGGGTGAGCAGTCACCAGTCAGAGCTTTGAACCTGGAGAGTGAGTGCAGTGACTGTGTGTGGGGGGGGGGAGGGGTGTGGGCATCCAGCCTTACAGTGGGTACACTTTTATTTTTCTTAGCAGTTCTCAGAAGTGAACCCAGAGCTTAGCACCTACTAGACAAGGGCTCCACCACCGAATTACATCCCTAGCCCTACTACTGCATATTTTGTATGGGGTTGGGGGCTGTGTGAAGCAAAACATAATGCCCACAAGGTCCCTGCCGCACCATGCAGGGACAGAAGAGGCCCTGCTGAGTGGCTTAGAAATATCACCCTGTGGATGCGGAGCCTGGCTGTGCTGAGTCAGTCTCACGCTCAGCCTCGTGCAATGGCAGAGGGAGACAAGGGAGCAGTAAGATATGTGGGTGTCCTGTGGGAAATGCCGTCCCCTTCCTGGGCTTTCAGAGAGTTGAAAGAAGAATTTGCTGGGAACTTGTTAGAGGATCTCCTGCCCCACTCAGACTGGCAAATGAGAATTCACATTTTAACAGATAATAATTCCTATGCACATTAAAGTACGGGAAATGCTAGAACTGTAAGGGTGCCATTCAAACCAGCAGCCTCTGGATGAGTTCAGGGCAGGCTCTAATTAGACAAGCTCTGAATAGCCCTCCAGAGGCCTGGCCGCACAGGGGCACAGTTAACCAGATGGCCGTGGACAGCCACTCACTACAGCATTAGTGCCCCCTACTTAGGGGTCAGGCCCATCACAACCTGCTTCACTCTAGCAGAAGGTGGCTTAGTGGAGAGTGCGTGTCACCTACTCATCAAGGGAGCAGCACAGAGCAAGGGCTTGGGGCACGCTAATTGCATTTTTCAATAGCCGATGAGCAGTGGATGGAGACTTGGAGGCTCTCTTGTGTCCTTTGCTCCCTAGAAATTTCAGGCGAAGTCTTCCACAGAGTCATTTGGCCTTAAGGAGATGAGTGTTTCAGTGGATCACTACTACCCTGGTAAGGACATTTCTGGGCTTAAAAAATACCAGTGTTTTCCAAGACCTTCTGACAAGGGGACAGGCCAAAACAAGCAAACAAACAAACAAACAACAAAAGACGCAAAAGCAAACCAAAAGCCTTCTTCCAAAACTCTACAACAGGCTGCCCAGAATCAGTAACTGCTCACCTATGCTTGCTAACTGCATTTACTTGTAGTATTTCCTGTTAGGAGGGTGCAGCTCTGGCAATTGTACTTGGTATCTCCCAGAAGTTTATGGGGTGTGCAAGCCAGGACGGTCATTTTACTAAAGAAAATTGCAGCTTATTGTATTCAATAACAAAATAAACAAGCAAGAGACATTGTTTTCCAGTAGCTACTCAGCTAAAAGCTGAGCCAGTGTGACGCTGCCCCACAGCTTTTCATGCATACCCTCTCTGGGGAGCACAGCCTTCCCTAGTCACTTTGCTAGCCTGCGCCCCACATCAGGGTTTCATGCACTGGGTGCTGCAGCCAACCCAGTCCCAGGTGCCCACAGAGCTCCAGTCTGAATGACCTGGGCTCACAGTACTGCCCCCTGTCTCCGGGATGCCCCGCTCCTGTGCCCGGCTCATGTTCACCTGCTCCTTCACAGCAACCTTGCAGAAAACATCCTCACTTCTCCCGTTGCAGCACGGACCATATTGCAAATCCTGCTTTATTTAGGAACAAGTCTGTTTCTCACTAGGTTGTGAGTCCTGACTGATCTCTTCCATGCGAGGGGCCAGCGCCTAGCAGACGCTTAGTAAATGTTTGTAAGATTTACATAGGGTGAAGCTTCCTGAGAAACGCTCTTTGGCTGTGCTCCCTAGAGCTCTGGCATCTCAAATCCACTCAAATCACCTGATACAGTTTCCAGCCCCACACCCTCTGCCATGGCGGGTGCCTGTGGTAGATATGTTCACTACTGTTTGGGCCACAAGGTGGCGATGTTCTGCCTCGGATCAGCTCTGTGGGCTGCAGGCTTGTTTTTGGAAGCTACTGGGGAGGAGGCATTATTTCTACCATCCAGACTGCTAGGCCAGTCCTTTATCAAAGCAAGGAGTAGACTGATGCTCATTCCATTCACGCTGTCACCCTTATCACACAGCCACATCCCCGGCAGCAGTTGCCAAATAGTATTTTGTAACAAAATGGAACTACAAAATAAAGCCCCAGGTAATAACACTCTGTTCTAAGAGGCAACACCCTTGTAGTTACGGGCACTGCCTGAAAGGAAGGAAGGTGAGCAGAAGTCCCCATGTAATGTGTGTGATAAACGCTTAGGCGGGCTGTGTCCCACCTGAACCCCTGCAAGAAGGTGTGATGAAGCAGCACCAGAAAGGAGGAGGCCTCCTGGGGATCACTGCTTAATGATCCAGTGACTTGAGGAAGCCATGCATCCTTTATCCTAAAGTAAATGGGGATAAGTGAGGACTTTCCTTCTCACACTTCCAGAACTGCTATGAAGACAGTGCCAAGGAAATCCTAGACCAAGAGCAAGCATTTCAACAAGCAGGGAGGCTGCTTTCCACAGTCGTCAAGCTGTGTTAACCCCACACACCATTCACTGCCTCACCCTTTGAGGTATGGTGAGATACCCCGAGTTCTGGGAGTTCTCTTGTAAGAGTGTCAGTAGATGCACTGTTATGATTGCTTTGTCATCTTGAATTGACTCACAGTGTTACCTTTCATACTCGTTTTGACTTTGGGAAACAGCAAGAAGTAGCAGATGAGCAGATACCATGTCTGGTGAATAAGGTGGTTGACGACACACCATAGTGGTTTTAGAACCTGCTTTTCATTGGGTGACCCTCAGTAGCAGCATCCACTGCATTTGTTATCACCCCTCATAAAGACACTCATGAAAGTAGTCTCCAGAACTGTTTCAGAAAGAGGCAAGAAAGACAGAATAAGAGTGTTCAAAGCAAGGGAGCATATTTTGAGAAGAATCAATGTGTCACTTACTGTAATTTTTTTTAATTTATGTATTCACTGTACACTGTGAGCACACCAGGTATGCTTTAGTGTCCAGTTCCTGCCACAGAGCTTCTAAGACCCTTGTAATTTCCAGAGTCATACAAGCATCTTTTATTATTCATATGTCCTTCCAAACTTATGGAGTTCATGATAATGAAATGAATTTTTGTAGGCCCCTGGCCAGCTCTGGGGTAGAAGCAGATGGCCAGCAAAACTAATTCACCATGATAAAGTTGGAATTTTCCCTCCAAGTCTCTGGCAAAGGGAAAGGGGTGAGGGATCTTGTCAGTCACCAAGGGGTAAATTTGATGCATCGTGCCTGAGTGTTAGAGCCACCGTGCAAGTCAGCAATGTGGACCGGGATTGCTCCCAGGATAGTGGACAGACCCACCAGGCAGAGGAGAGGAGCACAACACCCAAGTCTGCACTGGTGTCCCATCCAGACCTTGACCTCTTCATCTGCCTTCTACTCATCTGCATCCTCTGTGATATCCCTTTTAAAAATGAGCTACAATAAGAAAAGTGCTTCCTGACTTCTATGAGCTTTCAACCAAACCGTTGAATTTGAGGAGGGGGGCAGAGAGTCCTCTAGCTGGCAACAGATCATACTGAGAGGTATGAGAGGCTCAAGCTTTTCAACTGGCACCAGAAGGTAGAAAAGTCATGGTCTGAGCATTTGGCCTGGGGGATCTGATGCCAATCCCAGATAGATACTGTCAGGATTAAATTGGACAGTAGGACACCCAGGAGAACCCCCACAAATTTGATGTCAGTTGTGTTCTATGGCAGAAACAGCCTTTAGTAGTTCCTTTCTCCATATATGCTCCAAACGGCGTGTCATCCTCCTCTCTCATGGCCCACTGTGAGCTAAGATTTGTCCAGGCACCCCGATATGTTGGGATACACAGGACTCTCCTATTAGCTGGGCTCCCTGCCCAGAGCCTCACTCGTCCCAGGCCTCCCCTTCCCGGATCCTGGCTCCCATCCCACAGTCTCCACTTGTTCTTCCACTCTCCTGCCTCTGCACTTCATCCGCTGCCCCATGCAAAATGCTGAGGCTCAGTTACTCCCTTAAGGCTGCAGGTACAACACCAGAGCCTGCTTGCTGAAGAAGGAGATGTCAGCAAGAGCCCAGTGATGATTATAACAAACACCATGGTTAGTACTTTCTCTATTCTCTGACCTGTTCCAGGTCTCACGTGAGACTTCACAGATGTCACCTCTGTTCCCTGCCATTAGTTTTGCTTCCGGGCGTGGTCTGATGTTGGAGAGTGAGAGGTTCAGAAGCACCGGGACACTGGCCTAAGCCTTCTAACAGGTTTATGACTCTGGTCAAATGGCTCAACCTCTGTGACTCAAGTCCTGATTAGTCATCCACTGAGCATGCTATGGGGGCTTATTTCATAGAATTGTTCTCTTGAGTAACCGAGGAAATGCACAAAGAACAGCAGCCAGAAGCCAGCAAGTGTGTGCCAATCTCAATGGCTAAGAGAAAAACACCTGGATGAAATCGAACTACTCCATCTCCACCTTTCAGGTAAGCAAATCGAGGCTCCTAAAGATTCAGCAACTTGTCCACAGTTGCAGTGAGACAGCCTGAGCCCTCCCGCCAGCAGCAGTTTGCTGTGTCGCCCATGCTAAGGAACCCGACTTCCTTCCAATATTAATGTGCCTCCTGTACATAAGAATAGTGCTTCTTTACTCAGACCCTCCATGACTTGGAGGCATGAAAGTGCCCTCGAGATTGTAAATGACCAGAGGATGCCCCTGTCACATTTATTGATCGCATATTCCTCATGCATACAAACACCGTAACCCAGTCCCCACAATGAAACTAACAATTTTTTGCCCTTGTAAATTGCTTGATTTATTCTTCTTCCCCAGTTGAAGTTCAAAGAACAGAACATATTCTTTTTTAGGAATGCAGAGCGAACCTGAATAAATTGCCTGACTTCCTGTGCTCTTGGTTACGCACTTTTGTCACTGATTTTAGAAACTACCCAGCTGAACAGGAAGCCATGGAACCCCTGTGAGCTCCCTGCAGACAGCCCTCCTGATGCCTAGGCTCCTTGGTAACAGTGATTTAAGTTGGCTTCTGGAGATCTGAGGGAAGCCTTGTCTAGCCTGAAAGGGTTGAAGCCACTGGTCACCTCACTTGGGCCACTGCAAGTGCCAGTGGGTGGTCTTTTGATACCAGAAGGCCAGAACTTTACCCACTGGTCATGCTAACACTGCTGTTTTCTGAACATGCATTCTAGGAAGAACCACAACATTGAATTTTGCATGTACAGATCAGCTATTTCTTTTCCTTTCCTTACTCTCTTTTATCTTTCCCCATGCCTCAGACCGTCCTGTATTTTTTGCCCTTAGGGATTCCCACACCTTCTCCTTGGGGAGGGCTGTTTGAGTCATTGCCACACATGACTAGTATTTTGCAAACCACTTGTTCTCTTCTGTGGAATTTATAGCCACAGTGATGGGTGAAATGGGCAGAAGAGGGCTGGCTGGGTGCCAAGACTGCTTCCTTTCCTCAGACCCAAATCAATTCTTTACTTACCTGCAACTCTGAGCACAGTTGAGAAAGTGTTTCATCAACAGCAAGAGCCTCTGCAAAGAAGAAAATAGCCAGCCATTAAAATGAATATGCACCAAAATGCTACAGCTGCTAATTAAAAGAAAAAGCCTAAATTTAAAGTTAGCATTGAAGTCAGAGAGACAGACATAACATCTGAAGACTCCCCTTAGAGTGGTACTAACTCATCAAGAGAACAAACCCAAAACCACAGACAGTTCTAGGTAATGAGCCAACATCATCTCATGAATGCATTGATGAGAGCAAGTAGATTCTCCCAATTTGTGCAGCGTGCCATGAGGTCCAAATTGATTCCAGACTTATGTGTGCTCTTTTAGGTACACACACACACTCACACCCTTGTGCAGTGGAGATGGGGCATGGATTTGTATCTGCATCTTGGATCAGAGAAATGCAGAAGCCTAATATTATCTCCAGGGACAATGCTCTAAACCAACATCATAACCTCCACGCCACCAACAGCAGAGCCTGTGCAGTGCCATCTTATAGCAGCGATTAGTGGTTTCTAGCAATTGTGATTTGATGGTCCCAGCTATAAATATGTTTAAACTCTCCTCTAGTTCCATGAAGCTACAGTGAGTGGTTTGCACATGGCTGTGGTATGGATTTTAAGCAAAGCGTTGCTGCCAGGTGAGTGCGAGCAGGCCCTCCTCACCACGGCATCATACATCGGACAATGAGCACACACCCCATCTGACTGCTGACCGCTGGGCTGTGAACTCCATGAGGCACAGTAGAATGTCATATGGACCACAGCTGTGTCCTCAGTGTCTAACACAATGCCTGGCAGATAGTAAGTCCTCAGTAAAAATATGATTAAAATATAAAGAGTGAGGGCCTAGGATTTAGCTCAGCAGAGTAAGCTCAGCAGAGTAAGTGCAAGGTCATGAGTTCAATCTCTGGTACAAAAAAAAAAAAAAAAAAAAAAAAAAAAAAAAAAAAAAAAAAAAAAAAAAAAAAAAAAAAAAAAAAAAAAAAGAAAGCATCTATCCAAGAAAAAAAAAAAAAAAAAAAAAAAAAAAAAAGCATTGTATCAGGAAGCACACTGCTATTAGACAACATCCATTTCCCTCCGAGTTAGGCAGATCACTCTGATTTTGTGCATGTGTCTACAACATGCATAATATTCATAGCTAAAAACTAGTCAATGATTGCCTAACTCAGACAGTAGTGCTGCAACTAGGATTTGGTCTAAGGCTGATGCAACTAGATGCCAAGAGACTTCAGAATTTAATGCAAATACTGCAACTTGGCACATATTCCTTTCCTTAACATGGCAGGGAAAGTGTACAGAGAAGCTGAGGTGACCTTGCTCTCAGAAGCCAAAGCTGGTGGGGAAGAAAATCATGCAAATCCATCAGTATTATATATGTTTGTTGCAATAATGGACAGGCTGTGACCACTGCCAGAGCCGTGGTTACCTCAGTAGTTGATGTATAGGGATGTAGATAGGGGTCTCGTGGTATCTAGCAGCATTCTGATACTGAACTAGGCATTAGCTCTGAATTAACACATACTCTGGTCTAGAACACTTTAAGCAAAAACACAACACATCACCTGCTGTGACTGAAGGTGACATGTCACAGGACTCTGCCACAGGGGCTCAGTGGAGAACCTCTGAACCCTTGTCATGTTTCTGTCACCTATTTCTGTGTGACCTTGAGCAGTCAATCTACATTTCTGTGCTTCACATTGATCATCTGTTAATCAAGAGGGAAACAGGCTAATAATCTCTGTGATATCTAACCTTTGGGAAATCCATGTTCATGAATCAATTTGTTCCCAGATAGCCAAATATGATGGATAATAAGAAGTTTCCATAGTCATTCATATTATATATATGGATATGAAGTGTGATGAAAAAATATGGTAAATGCTGCTGCTGAGTGTCCTCCAATAGAAAGGCAGGATTATAAAAACAACACAGTATGTCCTCTTCCACACATTCATCAGAGCTGGCGCTGTGTAAGAGCTGGCTCTTTCCCAAAGCCAAATGACCATGAATGATAAATACTTTGAATGAATTCAGGATATCAAAGATGTCATGCTAGAACAATTAAAGACACTCAGGAAAGAAGACTTCCAGAACTGCTCCAGAAAGTCACAAGAATGATGAGATCATTGTGTTTCAAGTTATGGGAAGATTTTTTTGAAGGGGATCAATGACAATGAGTCTTTTACTGTGATTATTTTTTTAAAAATTAGACATTCACCATATTCCCCAATCACACCTCATGATATAAGTGTGTATAAAGTTCTTAACTGTAGATACTAGCTTTTTATTAGGATTGTTTCGTACTCTTATAAATTGCAATCCCGTGACTATAGTATAAGAAACAAATATAACCCAAGTACTTTCCTGTAAAAAGCAATTTAATGCATAGTAGATATTTAGCAAATGTTTAGTGGATGATTGTACCTTGAGCACTTGTATATTTCTTGACTGCATGTGGGCTTCCAAGACTTTCTTCTGCTGGAATGAGGTAGATCACTGCCTGAACAGCAGTGTCCTCATGATGGCATTTGCCAAGCATGCCAATGCATCTCTCTTCTTATTCTAAAAGGGAAATGTTGATTTCTGGGTGGGCACCTCTCTGCCTTTTACCCTTACCCAGGTCCATGTGGGGCAGCTCTGGGATGTCCCTCATGATGATCAGGAAGTAGAGCCGGAGTCCCTGGTAGGCTTGGAGGAGCAGGAGACACAGGTCTCGGTGCCATTTGTGTGCCTGCTGCACGCAGTTCTCCGAGGGGACGTAGAAGCTTCCCTGCAGGGATGAGACAGAGATGAAGCTGAAGACCATGATGCCTGGCCCAGGCTGCCCAGGGGTCCTGCACTCCATATGTCTGTGTCAATATCCACAAGATATGTGGAGGCCCAGGAAAGCAAGCGTTCCTTAGAAAAGCTAACAAGGGTCAAACATTCCATCAAAAGAGGACTGAGCTAAGTCTCTTCTTTATCTTGCCATGTGAGAAAAGAATGAAATCTTCTAGGCCTTTTTTAAAAATCAAATTAAAATAATAATAATAATACTAACAGCAAAAGATGAGGGTGAAGATAATGTTGATGGTGCCCTGACCTTAGGGTCTTATAACTGTGTCACTCCCAGTTATCAGCTCCAACTACTGCAGGGAACGTGAGAAGAAAAAGTGGAGACAAAGGAGGAAGGGAGAGGTGGCACTGCCCTGTGATACAGGCATCACAGAGACCTTGCTGATGACCGAGGAGGAGGTCAGAATTACAGAGATGTCCAACTCCAGGACAAGGGCCAGGTCCTGGGAAGAAGTGTGACCTTGGATGAGCACTACTGTACACAAAGCAATCCTTGGACTCAGTTGATTGCTGTTGACCCAACATCCCCCGCAACGTGAGGAAAAGCTGTCTGTAGGGTCTGGGCAGCACAACCCAAGTCCACTAGAGGGACCCTTTGTAGTGACCTCCACTCCCCAGGGCCTCACTTTCTTAGCTCTGAAGTGGGTCCTGAATTATGAAGTTGCCAGATCCCTTCTGATTTAGACCAGAGAGATATTTGACAAGGGTTGGAATCAAAAGACTTGCCCATTTCATAACCAGAAAACTCAGCCCATTAGAATGTCTGTGTGCACCAGGAATTCAGAGTAATCCATACATTCCTGTCTTTCATCCTTCCTATTATATTAACATCAAACAAAGAGAAGCCAATGCAGTTGTAGAAAGAACAGCAGAGCTTTCACACAACAGGGAGTATATCCAACTCCCCAGGCTCGTGGAGCAAAAAGGAAAGCATTGCTCATGAATCACCTAGATAGTTCCATTATACTGTATCTCATTTGACCCTCAACTAGCATAAGAAAGGGCAGATACTCCAAATTTACGTGTTAAAACAGAACGTAACTTCAGAAAGACACACATCTCAGTGTTACCAACTGAACAAATACAAAGTGTCCCATTCCTCTGAGTCCAATAATTTCTTACAGATACTTCAATACAGATATGTGCATATGCATATGTACAGGTATATTAACTTACTATATGTAGGTGTATTCTGAAAACTTGCACAGACATTCCGGCAAGCATGTTCTGGACATTTCCCTGCTCTGGCTTTTATCATGTAACATGCCTTGGAGCTCTTCCTGAGCAGAATAGAGTCAGTAAAAGTAACTCCAAATTATGTTTTCTAGATCAAAATATCATGACTGCAGCATGGAATGACTTGGGTAAGTGCACTCTGCTTGTCAGCAGAAGAAATAAATCTAGAAATCCAGGTGCGGAAGCCAGGCATCCTTGCTCAGTATGCCACGAGTGCTTCTGACAACAGTGCCTGGCAGAGAACAGGTGCTTAACAAAGGTCTGCCTGCTTTGACAGAAGCATTAATTTAAGTCCTGCAGTGTCTCCATTAGCCGTGACTAAGCAGAAATGAAAGCAGAGAGGGAATTATAAAGGCATCGAACACAGTAGTCTCCAGGTCCCATTTTGTCTGCCTCATGCAGCCCTGAGACTCCTGTGTACTGTCCTGCTTCCTGCTCACAACTCTCTCTCTCTCTTTTTTTTTTTTTTTGTACCATGGCCTTGTTTTGAAAATGGTTAAGAACCCAGTGAGGAGGGCAAGGAAGCTGTGAAGTCTGTTATTCAGTTTGACTTTTAAAACTGGACCTGAATATTATATAGATTTTTCAAAAGAGATATAGACAAGACTCTGGGAAATCTTCCTAAGGCTGAATCAACTTGATTACTGAAATATTAAGAAGTCTACACACTAATTCAAAGAGAAATCTTGAAAATTATATGACTGGAGATCATTTTCTTTTAAAGAAAAAGACCTTCATTTCCTATAAATTACTCAACAACAACATGACATTTTGAAAGTGAGTAATACGCTGTCGAAAATTCCATTAGACAGCCCTCCAGGCCTGCAGAGCCCCTGACAGAACAGAAAAGGCAATGAACTTCCATTGGAATTGCATGAAGCAGATTGATGGACCTTGCAAAATTTTCCTAGCACAAATCTAGAACATTCTAGCAATTCACTTTACAGAGCCTGGAACGCAAACCCTACATAGGAAGAGCAGGATGCAGGCAGGTCGGGCACACCTTCAGCTGCACTCCAGCTGCCCTAAGCAGGGCTCCTGGCCAGGGCCGCACCCACATTAGGTACACAATGAGAGAGTCCTTTCCATTTCTGGAGCTGAATTAAGTCCAGTGCAAATAGAACTGCTCTGGTACAACTTGAGTAAAATAGAGAGTCTGGGTCGTGACCTACAGGGCAAACAATCCTAGTTTTGAGACAAATTCCAGTTTAAGTTCCAGCTTTGTTGCTTTTATCACCATGGATGGGGTTCCTCCTCCCCCTGCACTACAGGGACATCATCTGTAAAGGGGGGCTAGTCATGATATGAGTATTTCCAAAGGAATAAGTGAGGCCATTCGGGTGAAATACTGACTGATGCTATGTGCCAGTGGAAAGTCAGGGCTCATACGAAGGGGCTTGTGTACACAGAGGACACCTCCACTGGTGGTCTCTGAAAAAGTCGATGATCTGCACAGTTTCAGCATCAGCGATGACCCACTTAAGGACCCAAGCACATATTTGAACTCAATCTACACCCATAGGGAGCTCTATAGGGATACAATTTAGTTTAAACGGAGTACCTAGAGTCAAATAGGTCTGTACCTTGCTCACGGAAGGAATCCCCTTTACCTGTGACTGAGTTAGTCCCTTAACATAGAAAGTGCTTGTTTCCTAGCGCAAAAAGTCAGCCTAAAAATAACATGAAAGTGCTTAGAAGAGTGCCTGGTATATCGTTAAGTATTCATTAATTGCTAATTAAGAAGTTTTGCTTTTTATTGCATTCATTACCTACCAGAGTATTTGAAAATCAGACATGGCTAAGCCTGCTATGAACTCTTCTTTGAGTGCATGCCTCCTACCTCCACATGTGTAAATCTAATTCCTGTTCTGGGCTCCAGATTTTTGGATTCTGCCCTTCTGATTGCAAAGCTGGCTTTGTTCTCATCAAGCCATCTTGAAGGAGCTTCTTGGGTGCTCCCTTAGCTGATCTTTCTCTTCTCCTTGATCTTCTTTAATGGACCCCACATTGCCCATCACCCGTGAAATCCAGAGAATTCTCCTGGGATCCACACTTCAATTTCATCTCAACAACGAATATGTTACCTCTGAACTTTCACCTGTGTTAGTTTGTCTACACTGCTTACTTCAGTTCCAAAAAACATCTTTGTAGTGGGTCTCTAAATCCCTGTTGTACCTGCTTTGGGAACTTCCAACTACGTAAAGTCAGCCTCCATCAACACCCACCACTAAGACAACATCCAAATTCTTTTGTTTGTATTTGAGGCCTTTGCATCTTAAGCTCTGACCATACTTCCTTTGGTAGCTTCTATGTCAGACACAAATTGTTGATGCTTCTGTTTCTGCACAGGACTTCAGACGCCTTTCTCCTGTGCAGCTCTGTCTCATTGCCGCTTGCACATCTTCTGGCCAGACCTCTGGATCTAACTCCTAGTTACCACTGAGACTCAGGTCAGATGTTACCTTCTCACTGAGTTTGTTCAACTTGAGGCTGCTCTGTGATGTCCTTGCATGACTTGCGAGACCAGTTATATCTGCATCTCTGTCTCCAGGCTTCCTGTGTACCTTCGGGGCTGTTTGTCTTGGAATTTGACATTCCCAGAACATAGCAATACTGAATACCAAGTTCAGGGAAAACTAGTCTCCTCCACAGGGACCTGCAGCTCAGACCCTTGCAGACTTGGTGAATATACACTTGGTATTCCCACCATCAGTTCTTGCCACCTGATAGAACAGTCATGCATGTACAATGCATCATTCAAGCCAGCTGGAACTTGTTAACATCCAACTCACCCTTACCTTTTCCTGCTTTAGAACTGTGGGATTTTCATACACTTTTGAGATTTGGATTAGGATTTCTTAATTACCCCCAAATCATGCTATAGACATTTATATCTATGCAAATATACTTGTTTATCCTCTTCATGGAATATGTGTGCAATTTGGTTTTTACTTGGCATGTGATAAACATTGATAGTTTTTAAACATAAACACAGCCATAAATGCAAGACATCTTTTGGTAACAAATACTACTATATTCTTTTTATAACTAAGGGAGAGTGAAAAATGAAAGGAGTCATTAATATTCTAGAAATTTATGAGAAAAAGAAATGTAAGCTCTATCAGACCTTAAAATCTAGAGTGCTGTTATAGCAGCTGTAGTTCATTAGACA
>RJWM01014833.1:0-49373 GCA_004363535.1 Dasyprocta punctata | reverse complement strand
GTGCGAGGCATCAAGTTCAGGGGAAGTAGCCCTGAGTCACTACCACCTCGCCTAGCCGTGGCCCTGGCATTAATTTATTTCCTTCTTGGGTCTTCATGCAGCTCCCTGGAGAGATCAATTATCACCTCCTCCTGGTCGGGAATCACAGGCAACCAAAGGAAACCTTTAGCAAGAGATGCACGGGGTGGGGCCTTCCGAGTGCTTTGCAGGTTTGAAGAGAAAGCAGCAAGAACAACTGGGTGTGGCAACCACGGTGGGGGGTGGGGCATCATCCTATGGTAGACAGTTTTTCTAGATATTTGATTATTCTGATATACTGTCTTAGTTTTAATTAAATAATAAAATGATTCCAACGGAGCTTACATCTCCTTGTTTACATCTTAAAAAATGAATTTCTGTGCTTTCCCTGGATGTCTCTGTGTGTATACGCGGTTTGAATATGCAAATGATGACACACATTGGTGTTTAAACAGGAAATACCATTGTGTTAAAATAACATCTCCTGAAATTTGATAACATGGAGAAAAGACTTAAAAACACCTACATATTTGATCAATTATTCTCTCTTTAAATGTCAAAAAAGTTTTTAAAACTTCATGCTAGAAAGTAATGAGATGTGTTTCAAATTATATTCACAAAATATTGAATATAATATTTTTTAAAAACAGAAATTAGAAATAATGTACAGACCAAAGATGCTGGTAAAGTAAACAGCGGGACTCCAACAGCACATTGAAAACTTCCCTGTAGCCAGGTGAGGTGGCACTCACCCAAACCCCAGCTACTTGGAAGGCAAAACCAGAAAGATACCAAGTTCCACATCAGCCTGAGCAACTCAGCAAGAGATCTCAAAATAAAAACTAACAAAAAGGCTGGGAGTGTAGCTCAGGGGCAGAGTGCTCATCTAGTATGTGCAGAGGGTTGGGTCTAATCCCCAGTACCACAAAACTAACAAACAACCACAGCTGAACCCAAATAACACTGACCTTGTTTTAGCAAAAGACTTAGTGACACAGCAAAATGCTTAGCATGGATTGTTAAATTTAGATCTAACAAGGCTCCCAGAAGTCCCATGTGTTCAGCGAGGGACTTTCAGGAGTCGATTGGATCATGGGGCACTGTCCTTATCAGTGGGTTCACCCACTGGTGAGCTCATCACTGAGTATGCTGCTTGGAGGCGGGGCCTTGTTGGAGGTGACCACTGTGGTGTGACCCAAAAGGGTGCATCCTCCTTCCCGGCTGACATAGGTTGAGCAGCTGTCTTCCACCAGGGCTTTCCGCCATCCTGTTCCTGTCCTAGAGCCAGCTGACTGTGACTGAACCCTCTGAAACCATGAGCCTGGTAAACCTCTCCTTCTTTAGATTGTGGGTGGCGGGCATTGTCCCAGTGACTAGAAGCCTGATTAATACAGTGTTCCATATGTTTATGTACCCAGCACTCTGAAAGTTCTAGGAAAAATGTATATATGACCAAAGAAAAAGGACTACTGTATAAGAACTTAAAAAAAATTTAGAGATATTCAGCACCACATCACCACATAAAGTGATTTATTTTCAAATGCTATAATGATTATTTTTATCTCTTGCATTTTCTTAATTTTATGAAGTCTGTATGCAGGCATTAAATTTATTTTAGTGTTGAATGATATTTGGCAAAACAGTAATCTTTTTCATGTGTAGTAGTATTTACTGATGTAAACCACATTGTAGGACATTATTGACATTAAGTTCGTTGCACGTATATGAAGGTTAAATCAGATTACTTTTAGCATATGTGTACTCCTGGAAGCCATCACCACAATCAAGGTAACAAACAAGCCCAACCTGCCCAAAGTGTCCCCTAGCCCTGGACAGGCTCTCTCCCTGCCTCTGCCCAACCTGTCCTATCTACGCAACCACCGAGATGCTTTTGTCACTCTGTCACATTAGCTTTGTTTACCCTTTTTACAATTTTATGCACATGGAATCATTCAGGATACACACTTCCATGGTCTGCTTTGTGTCATGCATCAGAGTGGTTTTGAGATCACTGAATGTCCTGGCACCTATCAGTGGGCCATGGCAATTCACAGCCCAGCTTTATCTCACTGTGCAGACAGCCAGCTTGTTTTTCTGGCCTCCTGGTGATGGATGGGTATTTGAGTTGTTCCCAACTTCTATTTACTACAAGTAAAGCTAGTATCAATAATAGTGTGCATCTCTATACACTTTTCAGTTCTCTTGAGTGACTCACTTAAAGAGAAATGACTGGATAACAGAAATTGTGGTACCCTTTTAAGAAGTTTCCAAATTTGTCTCCAAGTGTTCCTGCCATTTTACATTCCTGACAACAGTGAAGGAGAGCTTCATTGCTTCATCCTCTCTGGCATTTGAAATGTCCAGTCTTTTAAATAAAATTTTAACTATTCTAATACAATGATGTCTCATGGCTTTAATTTGCATTTTCCTAATAACTAAACGATGTTGAATATTTGCTCTCTGTGTACCATTTTTTATTTTTTATTAGTACACATTTATAACATATAATGATTACATTCATTGTGGGGAGTTCGTTTGAGTACATCTTAATTCTTTTCACTTACACATATCTTTTTTGGGGGAAGTTTCTGTTAAATATCTTAAGAAGTGAATATTCCTTGATCCATTCTCTGAGGGCAAAATTACTCTGGTACCAAAACAAAACAGAGAAGCTATAAGAGAAAACCACAGAAAAATAGCACTCATGAGCATGGAGGTAAATCCTCTAAATATTTTAGCAAATGCTATGCAATGCTAAAAAGAGAAATATATCATGACTAAGGGGAGTTTACTCTAGAAGTGGAAGGATTACAATCAACTTTGTTAAGTAACTAAGGCAGAAAGACTATGCGACAACCTCAACAGAGGTAGAAAAATCATTTTTCAAAATCCAACATTCATTCCTCATAAAGACTTTCAGCAAATTAGGGATGGAGGGAACTTTCTCCACCTTACAACATGTGTCTGTTAATAAGATTACAGATAGCATCCTGCTTTTCCCTAACAGAGGAAGACTGAATGGCTTCATTCTCAGCTGAGAAACAGAACTGAGACCAGCTCTTCTGCCTCTTCTACCCAACATTGTGCTGGAGGGGTTTTTTTTTGTACCAGGGATCAAACTCACAACCTCATGCTTGCCAGGTAGGTGCTTATGCCACTGAGCTAAATCCCTGGCCCTATTTTTTGAGACAGGGTCTCACTGTGCAGTTCAGGCTGGCCTTGAACTCACTTGGTAGCCCAGGCTCGTCTTGAACTAACAATGATCCTCCTCCTCAGTCTCTGGAGTGCTTGTGCTAGAGGTTTTAACCTGCAAAAAGGCAAGAAAAAGAAATAGGAAACAAAACACATTTTGGTTGGAAAACTATCCCTATTTATGAATCTTAGGTCAATGTAGAAAATCCAATGGCATGTTCCAGGAAACTTTTAGAACAAGGGAATTTAACAGGATTTCAGAATAGAAAACCAGCACACAAAAATCTATTATATTACTATATAATGTTTATACACTAGTCATGATCAGTCGCACTTTAAAAATGGCTTTAAAAGCCCACCATTTATAGTTACTTCAAAAACATATAAAAAAGAATGACTCTTAAGGAACTTGAAATGCCTGTAAAACGAAAACTACAATATTGTTGGCAAAAAATTAAAAGATCTAAATAAATTATAGATATCTAGAGTATATTCTTAGGTCAGAAATTGGTAAGTTGATTCTGCTTACATTGCTTTATAGATTGAACCTCATTCCAATGCAAGTTTAGGCATCCTCTTAATTTATGAAAACTGACAGATTGATTATTTCACATGGAACCTCAGAAGATCTAAAAGTTAAAACATAACAACTCTTTAAAAAGAACAAAGTTGGAGAAACAAGATTAGCTTATTCTGAGACTTGTTATAAACCAACAACACTTGAAATTATAATATTGGTGTGAAAATGAACTAATAGAGCAATAGAACAGATGTAGCTCACACACACGAATTAACAACTGAATGCCAGCAAAAGTGATTCAGGAGGGAGAGGGTAGTCTTAAACACATGGCGAGGTCCACGTGTAAAATGGAGAGCAATCATTTCTTATCTGACCTCATTGTAAAGACACAACTCATTGGATCAAAACCTAAACACATGAGTAAGGTATGCCATTTTTTCAACCTTCCTCCCTCCCTGATTCTTTCTGTTTCTCCTTGTTGTCCAGGGTAATGGTTAACAACACTCTCATTATTATATCTTACATGTAAAATTTGAAACAATAAATATTTAGGGAAAATCTTTGTAACCATTAGTTAGGCAACAATTTCTTAGATATGACTTAGATGCATAAATTCAAAGGCTGATAGATTTTGCTCCATGAAAATCAAAAGCGGTTTACAAGGACACAGAAGAGGAAGAATGATTAGGCACAGACTGGGACAAAATAAGTGCAGTTTTCCATGTTAGATGATGGACTCATACCCAGGATATACGAAGAACTCTCATAGCTTACTTGAAAAGTAAATGAATAAGAAAGTTAAAAATAGTGCATTTATTTTTTAAAATTATAGTTAATGATTCAGTATGCATAAAAGTTTGTTCCTTCATTTCTGTCATATTTACCATACACTGTCATTTTAAAAAAATCAACTTCCAGATTGGAAATAAGACCCTACATAAAGTTTTTATTCCAGTAAGTGGCAACTGAATACCTAAAAATTCTCTTCTTCCCTTAAATTCTCCTGAGGATGGCAGAGTGTGAGTCAGACACTCTGTGTCCCAGCTGTGTAGCTCACTCATGGTTTTTCTTAGCTCAAGAGTTTAAGGCATCACACAAACACTTTAACTTTGGTGTTGTTAAAAATTGCCACAAGTATTTTTGGTGCGGTTCTATTCTGATCAAGGTCGTCCGTGGAGGGAGGGTGTGAACGATGACTCAACCCACCCATGCCACCCAGGCAGGGCAGACCCAGGGCCCTTATGTCCTGAACTTCCATCCTGGGCTTCCAGCAGACCCCGGACTCAAAACTAAGAGATGGACCCCGTGTACCTCGTGGTGCACATTTCTGTAAATCTTGTGTGAATGCGCGAATCCTGTGTGAATCAGCACCTTTGCTAAATGGGATGGGGTGGTGCCCACTTCTCCTCCTGGGTCTCCTCTTCACACAGTGCAGATGGATCGCGTTGGCTGGTTCTGTGGGCGCGCCTCCGTGGAGGTGCTACGGCGAGCAGAAACAGAGAAACTGCACACAGGATTCTGAGGCAGATTTATTTTATGTTGATGGGATCTGATTGGGATCATTCCCAGAATATCAGGCCCTGATCTCTGGTGGTCTAGGGCTTATATGGGATAAGCAAGCAGGAAGTACAGAGGCAGAATGGCCTGTCCACTGGGGATTGGTTTACACAGTGCGCATCATGGTGGCCAGCTCTTCGTCACAGTGACCAGCCGTTTCTAAGAACCAAAAATAACGGAAACTGGAACCGGGACTATTACCTGGGTAACTAACAAACTGACGTATAGTGACAGGGGTGGGGGCGGGGAGGGGATCTGCTGCTACAGAAGGAAGCACGGAGGAGTGGTAAAGCACAGGGCGTGTCCGCGAGTGTTCACCGTTAGTGTGAGGGTCAGTGTGTGAGTGGGCTGGGCCTGCCCTGGGTGTGGGTGACACTGCGTGACGGGCTGAAGGACCAGGAGGGAAGGGAGGAAGCAAGCGGAGGAGGCCGCGCCTTGCACACGCTCTGCCTTCCCGTTCCTTTGCTGCTGCTTTTGCTCGGGGCCGTGGGACTCCAGGTGCTTTAGTCTCAGCGCAGGACTCACTCCTGTGGCTCTCCGGGGGCTTCTGGACCCGGCCTTGGGTCGGGCTGCATCCTCGGCCCTGTAGTTTTCCACCTTCCCATTTCCCTGGCTCTCAGTCTCTTATCTCAGGGACCCATTTAGTGAGTCCCCTGTGATAATTATGGAGGTTCTACTGGCTCTGGTCCCCGGGGCACCCTGATTCACATGCAGGTGTCATTGTCCCATCTGGGCAGAGAGTCCGGGGGTCAGGGAGCCTGGTGTCTCAGGGGCAGGGAGGCGAGAAGACTGGTTAAACCCACGTCCACACTACCTAAAGTCTCCGCTTTTGTAAGATTTGTTCACTGAAATAAACACTGAGAGAGCACTTAGCACATGCCGGGCATGGCTTTAAGGTGCTGGAAATATAGCAAAGGACAAGGTGGATCCAAGTCTCTGCTCCCAGGGAGCTTAGATTCTAGTCCAGTGGTTGAGATGTGAAGAAGATGGGTAAAATATGAAGGCATTTGTCACAGTAAGCTCGAAGGAGGACGGTAGCCAGGGCAAGGGAAGAGAAGCATTTTTATTTAAATAAGCTGGCCAGAGACAGTCCCTGGAGGGGAAATGAAGAACAAGCCATGTGGCCATCTGAGGAAAGAGCCCTCCAGGTAGAGGCACAGCAAGCGCAAAGGCCCTGAGGTCCAGGGATCTTCTGCAGTGTGTCTGAAGTTTAAGAAATAGCTTCAAGCACCTTAGTTTCACAACCTCTCCCATACTTTGAGTTTGCCTCAGGGTTTTAATTTTCTTATGCAAAATGTGATAATGGCAAACTATATATAAAAGCTATGTTAGAATATTTTTGGACTCAGGTATACAGACATGAAATTTGTACCGAGCAAATCTTGGGAATTGTGAAATGGTTTTGTTTTGCTTGTGCCTAAAGTAACTTTTCCATTTCTATTCTGAGTTCAGCCAGGAAACTGAACCCTAAGGAGACGTCTGCATGCTATTTTGCTCATGGGCCTCTGCCTTTCCCCTATTTCAAATGGCAGCCAAGAGCGGGACCCAGGCCTGTCCCAGCCCCGCACTGTGTCACGGGGATCCGTCTGCTACACCTCGGTCTTCCCAGCCGCAACAGAAGGATGACGCCTCGGCCCTCTGCCCACGTCTCTCCCACCACCCCTGCGCCCCTGTGCAGGGGTCTCCTGCTGCTTTCTAAGGGCTGGGGTGGAAAACATTTGCAGGCAGCTCACCAGCCTCCCATGGCATCTTGGTAGAACGCGTGTCCCTCGGTCCCCGGCAGAGGAAGAGGGGCGTGGCTGTGCCTGCATCAGGAGACCTGGGTCCAGGTGGGACCCGAAGGGCGAGCACGGGAGAGGGGAGGAGGGCGGCACCGGGCCTCAGCACCCGGCAAGCCGTGAGCAGGTCGGGGAGCCCGCAGGGGTGTGTGTGTGTGTGTGTGTGTGTGTGTGTGTGTGTGTGCGTGTGTGTGCGCGCGCGCAGTGTGCAGAGAAAACAGGCACAGGACCGTAGGCCCTCAAGCCGGGCTGGTCCCCGACTTCTCTTGCGAGCCCTGGCGCCCGCTCCACCCGAAGGCCGGCCGTGTGACCCCCGCGGTGGTTACCCCGGATGCGATGTAACCACAGCACAGCGCTCGGCATGGTTTATGGATGCAACAAAACTCCCAAAAATATAAAATCATGGGTGAGAATGGCACCCATCCCCGGGGAGGGGAGAGAGGAAGGGCGCAGGGCCTAGGAACACTAAGGCCACCGACTTCATTTTAAAAGAAGCAGAACACAAGTGGTTATTAATTGGGGCGCCGGCTGTACGGGTATTTGTTATTACGGCTAATTTGATGGAGCCTAGGACGGCCAACTGGAAGCACTGGTGTGGCTACGCCCGTTGGCTGGGAAGAAGGCCGCACTCCAGGGGTGGCAGAAGGTGGTGAAATGCAGGACGGGAATCGGGGCGGGGAGGGCAGAGGCGGCTCAGGCTGGCGGGGCGGGGGACGGGGAAGGGCTGCGGGCGCGCCCCGCGCTGGCCCGGATGGTGGCAGGGGTGTCCTCGTCCTCCGGCCGCTCTGCCTAGGCAGTGCGCGAGCCGGTTAGCGGCGAGGTGTGCAAGCTGCGAGCCAAAATCCACTCATTCGTCGCCAAGTGCCGACTGTGATGAAACCGCTGCCCGGTGCTCGGCTGCCGGGCTGACCTGGCTCTCACGCCAAAGGAGCGGGCTCCGCGTGCCCGTGCGGCACGCGTGCCACCCCTTCACCGGCACCGGCCGAGGGCGTGATGGATTTGGTCTCTGCGGACTTGCAGCGTCTGAAGAACGGCAGGCAGGCGGAGACCTCTGGCCAGCTAGAGAAACATCTCCGAAGTCCAAGAAGGTGTGAGGCGGAGCTGCGTCTCAGGTGCCAAGGGGACGAGGGCCGTTTTCCGGGAAGGCGGACACGAGAGCGCAGACTCCAGCGGGCGCCGGTGTCTGGGTGCACAGCGAGGTCCCCGGCGGCGGGAGGCCCTCCCCGGACAGGCGCAGAGCGAGCTCACCCCGGGCTCCCCTGCCAGCGCGCACACCTGGGGCGTGGGGCGGTTCTCCTGAAGCTCTTCCAGGCGTTAGCCACGTTTTCCAGAGGAGGAAACCGAGGAATAAGCCCACGTGTCCACGGATCTGACTCGCGCTGAGGACCCCGGGCGCCAGCTCTCACCGGGCCGTGGGACGCTGCGACACGGGAGAGGAGCCCTGGCCTTCACGCACCTCTGGGTGGGCTTCTGTCGTTCTTCTTGATGTGAGGCGCTGGGCTTTGGAAAACAGCAGTCGGGAGGGAATTTCGAATACCACTCAGCGTTCCCGTGTCCACTAAGCCTGGTGTCAGGTTAAGCAGTGTTGCTTAGGGTGCACCATCCTAACTCCAAGTTGTCTCATAAAGGAGAAAAGGGATGTTGAATTTTTATCCATATGAAAATAAAAACAATAAACAAACAGCTCTCCTGGCCCTGATTTCAGTTCACCAGGGTACATACCCACGCTTAAATTTAAAGAGCCATGAAACACCCAATGACTTCTGGGTAAGTAACTTCGCTTCCCTTACTGGGAAGTGGTGTGTTGGTATATGCACAGGCGGAGGGAGAGGGTTCAAGACGGTTTTGAGATGACAGGGACCCTCATAGCCTTCAATCTTTTGATAAACCGGTAGGATATTAAAAAGCCAAGGGAGGCATCGTGGCACGTGCTTGTAATTCCAGCACTAGGGAGGCTGAAGCAGTTCGAGACCAGCCTGAACCACTGTCTCAAAAAGCCAGCAAATAATAAATAGACAAATAAATGCCAATAATCTCAATGGCCAACACTGGTCAATAGAATATTTATTTTTGAGAGGTTTAATAGAGTTGTTCATGGGTCACACCATTTATTTGCTCCCTCTGTCCCTTTACCTCAGTGAACAGCAGTCTGTGTTGCGATGTGGATTTAACAGGAGGGGGAGATAGCAGTCAAATCAGGTGCCAGGTTGAAGGAGGGTGGTGCGTTTTACCTTGGGCTTCAGTGCTACATTTGAGTCCTATTATTTCTTTCAGATTTGGGATGGAGGGAGAGGGAATTGGATCTAGGCAATAACCCTTTGCTTAGGAACTTCCACTATTCTTTCTGAAGCGATTTTATGTGCATTTCCAGGCTTAGTATCAAATATTAAATTCTGCATGAGATTCTGTCCTTCTACTTTCTGAATTTCTACTTTAAAGATTATAAGACATAAAGAAAAGTATGAACAAACAATCAGGATATAATTTATATTCCTTGAAACTTGGGTTTCATTAGTTAAGATGAAGCACTATTTTGGCAATACTTTCTATCGGTACTTGTAAATCACTTACCATGTGTAAAATACTTAAAATAATGACCTCAAGATTATTATAATATTTTTTCAAAAAATGGAGGGAGGAGGTATGTTTTAAGTAACATTTCTTTATGCTTAAGTGTAACTGAGACTTTCAAATCTCTTTCTCCTTGTATGGACTCCAATTCCTTCAAACAACTTGTAATGTTTGCTATAACCTGAGGCCCAATAACTTTGCAGGGAGTCTTTTCCCAGGAGCATAATCAAAAATGAGAACTTCTATTTGTTTTGCTTTGAATGTTTGTTTCTCACTGGACCCAACCAATTCTCAGTTAAATAATCAGGATGCAGGAAAGAGAAAACGGTGAGCGATGACAATGTCCATGTTTCCGAGACAAAATATTTAAGTATCTCTAATTCTAAGGACAAAACCAGTTTCCCAAGCTTTTGCTCCTGTACAGCGTCACTCATGTCGCAAAGCAGCTGAGGAATTCTATGAGGAACCTCACCTTTCCCACCATTTTTATCCACAGAAGTTCTTTGTATCCACATAACAATATTTTCTGCATTCCGGATCTTGTTATTATAGGCATTATTTGCCAGTAGGTTAAATAATTTAGATATAGACAAATAATACTTAAAATCTTAATCACTAGAAAAAACAAAATTAGTTAATGCATAAATTTTCATTATAAATGAACAACTTATTTTCATCTAAAAATGACTGGATCCAGTTTTATAAATAGTAAAACTTTAACTTGAGGAAATTAAGTTTAGTCTGCCTGTTGAAGTCTGTAGTACTGCTGATTTGACTTTATACAGGCAAGGAGGTTGGCATCAAGTGGTTCTTTATGCTTTATTATGCTGAAATCATGAGTCTTAGGGAGAGAGGGAACTTGGGAAGTCATCATACTGACTCCCTCACTTAGTAAATCGATGTCAGAGAGATGGAAGGATTGTTTCACTGTGACACGGTCCATCAGTGAGAAGATACCTGCCGCTGCAGAAAGGAACCTTGAACCATGGTGCTGTGGGGTGGAAAGGTCGTCCGGGGGAAGTAGCTGCCATCTGTGCAGACCAAGGCCCAGAGCTCAGGACGGTCCACCAGCCTGCAGTATTTCTCGGTAGTTTAAAGATGAACACCGTGGGATACCTTGGGAAAGGGAGGGGGAGTGAGCAGGCAATGCGCTTTCAGCTGTGTCCTCTGTGTAGGGTTTGCCAGGAGCCAGGGGTGGGGCGATGCTTATCTCACAGGGAGTGCCAAAGGGGGCGTCTGGGGTGCTGTGCAGGTGCTCGTGGTGAAGTCTTTAGAGGTCAGCCAGATGCCCAGCTGTCAGAATGGTGGCTGAGTTAGCAGATGCTCATAAAATGTTTGATCAGATCCATTCTTGTCCTGCCTTACCTGATACGTGATTGACACCCCGTCCTCTCAGTAATCAAAGCAGGAGCTCTCTCTCCTCCCCATCCTGTCTTAGACTATTATATAGAATTCATACTCCTAGATTCAATTTTTTTTTCTTTTCATCTTACTGACCTTTTTTGAAGTCCTACAGGATTTTTAGCTTTGCATACTTTAGATGGTATTCTGACATGCTCCAAAGTACCATAACTTCCAGCATTCACATTTTGGATAGATCCTCCCACACTTACGTGAGTGACTGCATATAACCCATAGGTTGTCATCGAGAGAAGTCTTACTGGAGAAGTGCTTCCCTTCTGGGGTTTGTCCTGTTGGACTCCCCTTCTTGGAGTTCAGCCACTGTGCAGGGAAGAAGCCCATGTACCCACAGGAGGAACACCGTGTCACACTGCCAGAGCTGAGCCATCCCGAATGTCCCATCTGTGCTAAGTCTTCAAGTGCCTACAGTTCAGTCAAAGTTACATGGACAGGAGAAATCCCAGCTGAGCTCAGTCAGGTCCACTATCATGAGATGTCTTGGATGCTCCTTTGTTTGCTTTGCATTATGTTTTACGCCAGTAAGTTTTGGGGTAGTTTGCTATACAGCTATTGGTGCCAAAGCATTTTACTTTGTGCTCCATCGTCCTGATCTTCCTGCTTCCTGGTGTCACCACCTCACCCCCAGCTGTCTTCTCCACTCCTCTCCAGAACTCGCTTCCTTCCGACTGACATCCTCACCGTCTTAGTCACTTTTCTCATTGCTGGGACACAGTACCTCACACCCACCAAGAGAAGGAGGAGAGGTGTATTTTGGCTCACAGTTGGTCGAGGTTTGAGACCATAGCTGTCTGTCTCCAAGGCAGGAAGTCATGATAGAGGACAGCTGCTCATGCAGGACAGCGAGGAAGCAGAGTCAAGGGAGGACCCACGAAGGAAGGCAAGCACTTCTGGGTCATATTCCCAGTGACCTGGGACCTCTTCCTGCAGGGCACATCAGCTACAAACCCCATGATCCCATCACCTTCCAAAAGCCCCACCTATGTTCCCACAAGGCTCTTAGGGAAGATCTAGGTAGAAACCATAACAGTCACCATCTGTGTGCTGGTGCTCCTGATACTACTGCATAATCAGCAGCCTCTCCTGAGTCACCAGCCCTTGTCTCCTGTGGGCCTTCCAGCCTCCGGATACCTGAAGATAATAAATCCTGCTCTGCACAGCTCCCTTCCACCAATACCATGCCTGCTCATGTTTAGCTCTCCTTCTCCTTAGCTTCTGTGTTTTTGATCAACAAGCCCCAGGGCACCTGTCTGGCCTGCTCTGTCTTGAGCACACCTTCCCTGCGTTGAATTCTCTAAGTGTGAAGCTTCTACACTTCGCACAGCACTCTCATGAATACAAGGATTCCCCTGAGTGTGAGATGCAATGAGACACGTAGGAAACTACAGGGCAAAGCTACACTTACTAAGGTCAGAACACAAAAGGGGCAATGCGGTAACGCTCCTCATCTTGTGTGGAACCCATAAAGAGCAAGATGGGTGCTCAGCTAAGAAGGCAATCAGTTACTTCGTGCTGTGTTTTTACTGTATATAAATGCTGTGTTTCTGAGGACATGAGTAAGTCCTGCAAAGTGCTTCCAAGAGGCATAGGGTCGTAGTTAGATGGCAGAGATAGGTAGGTAGGTAGACAGAGAGAGATGGAGATAGAGCGTTAGTCTTCATTCCTGAGAAAGTCCGCTGTGAGGGGAGAGGCTCTTGCTTTTAGCCCTGTGCAGAGGCAGAACTCCCTAGCAGGAAGCACATAGCAGAGCCTCGTTGTTCAGTTTGAGAGAAAGAAAGAAAGAGAGAAAGGAGAAACCCTGGGGACAGAGTGTAACCTACAAAGGCACCCCCCGAGTGACCTATTTACTCCAATTTCACACACACACACACACACACCACACACCACACATGCACACACAGTTTCTATCTCCTCTCAGAATGTGATGGTGGGAGGCGAAGGTTGGTCTGGTCAGAAGAGATGGACGCTGGAGGTGTGGCCTGACTTTGCTCTCCTTCTTCCTCCCTCGGTCTCTCACTCTGTGTCCTGCTGCTGTGTCATGAGTTCTTTCTTCCTTTGCCAGGCCCCACTGCCTGGGAGCCAGCCAACCATGGACTGAAACTTCCACAAACTGTGAGCCAAAATAAACCTTTCCTTCTTTAAACTGCAAGTGTAGGGTATTGTATCTCAGCAACAAGAAAGCAACTAAAACAACCTGTTAAACTACAAAACCACTAATGGATTAAAGCTCTCATATTCTAATCCTCTCCCAACATTGTCGCACTAGGGACCAAGCCTTTACATAAGAGCTTTGTGAGGACACTTCAGACCCAAAACAGGTTGGATACAAGGGTGATGATAAATAGTGATAGATGGTAGATAGAGAGACAGGTGATAAATGGATAGATTCTTAGCTTAAATTGCTGAGAATTATTTGGAGTAATATAATTAAAGACCAAGAGAGAAATAAGTTAATCCTTATGTATTAACGCAAGCGAGACAGGCATTGTGGTGCTCATCTGTCGTCTCAGGACCCTGGGAAACTGAGGAGGAGAATCGCAAGTTTGAGCCCAACCCGAGCAACTTAGCGACTAAGTGAGATTCTGTCTGAAAGTTTTAAAAAATGCTAAAATGAGTTACAGATGTAGCTCAATGGAAAGGATGCAAGTTCAATTCACAGTACTGAAAGATAAAATTAAAGTTACAAACCAGAAGAATGCAATGTTGTTTCCCAGTAGAGGCCATAAGAAAGCAGGTAGCAGACTTGGCTGTGAAATGTGGTGGATGCCTGATCCAAGACAACACCCAGCCAGTGTCTCCCAGAGGTACTCAGCCCAGTAGCTGGGTTGGGGTGTCCGATGGCCCAGAGGATTTGGGAGGGTTCGTGTAAAATAATCTTCCCCCAGGGTCTCACCCAGCTCACTCTGCAGCCAGGTAGAGTGGGCATGGTCCAGTTGGGAAGGGTTGTGTGGGCTCCCCTCTTCTGCCATTGTACTGGGCAGCGGCTCAGCACTGTGACCAAGCACCTAGAGAAACAGCTCAGAGTGGGGGAGATTTATTTCTGCTCACAGCTTCAGGAGGGTCAGTCCCTGGTCAGTTGGCTCCATCCCTGGGTCTTGAAGCAAGGCAGAACATCACAGTAAACAGGTATAGTGGAGCTGAGCTGCTCACCTCATGAGAGCCAGGAAGCACAGAAACAGGGAAAGAGTCAGAGAAAAGGGGGCGTGGACAAGATGTAGTCCTCAAGGTCACATCAGTGTGACCCACTTCTGTCAGCTTAGCCACACCGCCTACACTTCCTTTACCCCTCCCCCCAGTACTGCCATCAAATTATGATCTCATCCATGAATTCATCCTTTCCTGAAGTCAGTGTCCTCCCGGTCCAGTTAGGTACCCAAAGTTGGTTGTAAAGTCACCTCTCTAGGTGGCCTCCAAACATCATGGCACTGGGGAGCAAATGGTCACATGAGTCTTGGGGACACTACATATTCAGCCCAATACAGTCCTGTGGTGGCATCTATTGCCTTTGGCCTCTCTGAAGTCCCACTGTGACCCACCGAGCCCCATCTGCTTTCTGTCTTGTGTATTTCCCTGTGACCTTTCTTCTACTCTGCCCCAAGCCAGGACTACAGAAGCAAGTAGACCTTAGTGGAGGTGAGAAATTCAATACAGAGACGTTCACTGCTCTTACAACTATTGTTATAATGAGAATCTAAAAAACAAATCCTAGGCAAAACCTGTCAGTGGTGGCTTATGAATACTGTATAACTCAGAAAGCTTTATTTAGCTTTATAAAATGAATAGGTGTTTCCCTGGCTAAAACAATAATTCTTGGGTGTTAGAGAAAATAGATATTGGTGATACAAAGAAGTAGAAGAGGCTCACAGGAAGGTGGGGCAGATTCAATAGGATTTTAAAGTCAAATTGCATTGTAATCTTCAAGAAAATAAGGGTTTAGATGCAGAAATGGTTGGAAAGGAAAGTTTATCACACACAACTGTTCCAGAGTTTAACACATGGAATGGTTGTAGTTCCCTTCCAGTTTGAGTTCCTTTGACCTATAAGGGATTATTTCTCCTCCACGTTACCTCAGGGTGAACTCCAAAATACTTTCTACTTTTTCAATTACTACATGCATTTTCAAATACACTAACATTAGTGACACACAGTGGCTTTGATGTCAATTCACAAGATTTCCCCCAATTTTAGTGTAGTGCCACTTACACTCCAGTTTGAATGACTGCTGATCAAGTCACAAGAAAAATATGTCTTAGAAAATTGTTTCAGTACAATGCGTGTAAATATTCACTGTGTACTCAGTGATGTCTGACTTTATAAACAATGTTTTCCAAGCAGAGAAAACAACTGTCTTAAAGAGTGAGAGATCATCTATTGTGGAGAGGTAAGTTTTTTTTAAAAATGTGTATTAAAATCTGGCTCTCACTGTGTGGCTAAGTGGGTGAGCAAACCCAGCTTGCTGCTCTCTGGCCAGGACCCTGAACAGTGGTTCACATGATGCTGCTGTGCCTCCCCTCTCCAGGGGGATTCTGGAAACTGTGGGTCTGACAGCAGTGGCCCAGGTCCTGAGCTCTGCACACGCAGTCAAGGTGGACATGTGTTCCCTTGGTGCTGGTCAGTCAGCAGGCCTGGATTTGGGTGAAGCCGCAGCCCCTCTAATTGTTGCTGGTTCAAAGTCCCATGCGGTGTTTCATCTTAGGGTACGATTCACAGCCTTGCCCCTGCACATACTCTCTTTCAGCTCTTTGCCTGCCCAGCCGTAGTCTACTCCTCTATGCCCCGATCTCTGGGCAGTGTGTCCAAATTCTGTGCACATCCAGTGAGCTCTCGCCTGTCATCCTGCCTTGCCTGGCACAACCCCAGTTCTGCCTGTCTTAACATCTGGTCTTTCTCTAAGTACCTCACTGGTGCATAAGAGTCCTGTGGCAGAAACTAGCTCTACTTTGGTTCCTATTGCCTCAGCCAGCTTTCCTGTTTCTGGAACAAAGTAGCTGACATGTACAACTTAATTGATGAGAAGTGTGCTTGGCTCCTAGTTTCAGAGGATCCAGTCCATGGTTGGCTGGCTCCAAAGCAGAAGCATCATGGTGAAAAGATGTGGCACAGAAAAGCTTCTCAACTCCAGACATTTGGGGAACATAGGGAGAAAAAGAGCCAGAAGGGAAGGGTCAGGAGCTAGGTATTGCCCCTAAGATCCTGTCCATGACCCATGTCCTCCAACTGGACCCCATCTGATAGCCCACTCAGGTCATCAATGGACTCGTAACAAACCATCCACCTCTCCAGGGGTCTCCAAATGCAACCCAGTTTGATAATCAAGCTGGACCAGCACACTGATACACCCACAGTAATCACAGGCTAGGTCAGTCCTA
Organism: Dasyprocta punctata; assembly: GCA_004363535.1. Lineage (NCBI taxonomy): Eukaryota > Metazoa > Chordata > Mammalia > Rodentia > Dasyproctidae > Dasyprocta > Dasyprocta punctata. The sequence continues at coordinate 32,949 of RJWM01014833.1, read as the reverse complement.
TCCAGGAGCAGCTGAGGGTCACGTGTGGCTAAGGCGCATTTGAAATGCAGCTGCTGTGACCAAGAATCAGTATTATTCCTCAAATTGAGATCTGCTGTCCTTACAAACAATAGATACCAGCTCTTAGAGCCCCAGAAGAAAAACAAGTATGTAAAATATGGATAAAGTTTATTTTTATTATGCGTTGAAATGATAATATTTTGGATCTATTGGACTAAATAAAATCATTATTGAAAATAATTCCACTTCTTTTTCTTTATGCTTTTGATGTGGCTGCTAAAATTGAAAATTGCATGTGTGGTTAGCATTATATTTCTTTTGGACACTTTAATTCAACATATATCAGTTTGGCAACAAATTTTGATAAACGACACGATTCCTTTTAGAATTGGGCAATATGTACAAGGCTTCAGGGTGACTGACTTATTGTAGTAGTTGGGGGAAGTGGGTACTCTGTTTCACTGGTTGAGGGGGGTGTTCTTTCTGGATCTGAGAGCTGTGCATAACGTGGCATGGGACAGAATTGGGCCTTCTGGGTTCTGCTTCTTTAACCTGATGCATGCAACCTTTGAGCTTCCTTTTTTTTTTTTTTCTTTTGCAGCACCGGGGATTGAACTCACAGCCTCACTCCTGCCAGACAGGCGCTTAAGCTGCTGAGCCAAACTCCCGGCCCTGGTTTTTTGAGGCAGGGTCGCACTATGTAGCTCAGGCCGGCCTTATGCTCACATTGTGGCCCAAGCCGTGAGCTTCCTTTTTGACAGGAGATTGATGGCCATTCCAGGACATGGACGGAGTTGCTCACCCTCTCTATGAATTCCTTACTTCTTCTGTTGTTCCACTGGGTTTGAAATTCGTGTTCTGATACACAAGCTTCCCGCTGATTGAGCTGGGAGGTTGGATGGGTGTGGCTAAGGCGCACCTCGCCCTGCCTGCTGAGACTCTGCACGAGTCCCCATCACAGAAGTAGACTTCAATTTACCCCTGATGCCTTGCTGTACCTATGGATAGGTTGGCTGACAGTGGGGGATTTCAGTTTATGCTCTGAGTCTGAGTCTCTGTCCTGTGATTCTTGTGTGGCCAGGACCTCCTGTCATGTCTCCACACTCCTCCCAGCTCCAACTCTACACTGTGGCCTCGGGCTGCTGGACTGCAGCTTCACTCCCGCGCTTCTGCTCTCTGCACCCCTAACGCAGCAGTGGATGAGCTCTGCTTCTGGTCAGGAAGCTGCACAGCTGCAATTCTACCACTTCCGTGTGGCTTTGGATGAGTTTGGTGTCTTGCAGTGCTTGTTTTATTTATTTTATTCAATTGGGATCCCTGACACCTGCTAGTGATTCCCAGGACCCCTTCTCTTGTCACCATGCCCAGAGGCAAATCCCCGTCTGGCTTTAATGACAAATGGTCACATAACCCAGATGCCCTAGCGTGAGAATGCCACATGCCCCAGGAATTACACCCTTAGACATGAAGATCTGGAACACACCCCAGAGCGGCCACTGAAAACACTGGAGGTGGTGATCAAGGACAAAGGAAAACAGGATGGGTAGTGGCAGCAAGAGAGATGAGAGGTGTATCAACAGTGGTGCTCAGGCCCTGCAGTGCTAGGGTTTAGTTGCCACACTAACTTTTGTGACTGACCACACTGCAGAAGAACAGCTGTCAGACAGGGGAAATTGCTCGGAGAGCTGAGTGACCCGAGTGGTGGAGGGAAGGATGTTGAAGGTCTCCTGCCACAGTGTCTTGGTGTCTTAGTTTCTGTCGTCCCTGGGACAGAATACTTGACATCCACCACTTCAAGAAGGAGAGGTCTATTTTGGCTCCTGGATTCCTTCCATCTATGGTTGACTGGTTCCAAGGCAGGAACCGCAGGCGGAAGGCCCTGCTGTCGGGGAGAGCAGGAAGCAGAGAGTGAAGGGTGGAGCTGGGGAGGGAAAGCACCTTCCCACCTTGTGCCCAGCGACATCTCTGGCTAGGACCCAGCTACTAGCAGCTCTGTGGCTCTGAACTCGCCTCTGGATGGATCCACTGATGAATAGAGTATCCCCATGTTCAAGGCGTCTTCCAGAAGCCCCTCTGCTGAGCACATGGGGCCTTTGGGGGACATCTAGATCCACACCCTAACACTCTTGGCTTCCCTCTCAGGGTCAAGGCCCTCACTCCCTGGCCTCCCTGGAGTGTGAAATGCTGATTCACATGTTCAAGAATTCCTCCTTACGTGAGCTGCCTCACTCAAGGTGTACAAAGGCCAATTCCCTTCCCTCAAAGGGAGCCAACCCTGAGGGCTATCCCACCTCCATGCAGCCCTTTGGCAAAGCAGGCGAGTTTGCATTTTCCTTCAGCTCAGTCCTGATTCCCTCCCCTCTCCCCTTCAGGGCTGTTCCTGAGAGTTCTCCCCAGTCACACCCCTGGGCATTGATTAATGTCTCAGATTCTACCTGAGAGAAACTCACTGGGAGAGAGGATGGGCAAATAACCTTGACTGGAGGGTGGGCAAAGGAACAGTTTTGCATAGGACTTCACGTTTTCCCATGTTTCTCATAGTTTATTTCATTTATTCCCTTTCCCCTTGGTTCTGGCCTTGCAGCTGCTTTGGCTAATTGGATCTTAGCAGATGTGATGTGTACAGATGGTTGAAAAATATTTCCACTTGGCATTTGCTGTTCAGTTGTCTCCAGGAGAACAGGCCTGGGCTTACCTGGCAGAAGCTAAAGCACACGCAGCAGCACCGGGTAGACCAGTTGTCCCAGCCAAGACTGTCCTACATCAGTTGACTCAGATTCCCTGCATATTGGAAAGACCCCAGCCAAGAGCAGTACTTCCTAACCGAGTTTCTAATTCACTAATCCATGAGCTAACAAATATTTGCTACAGCAGGCCCCTGAGTTTTTATGGTTGTTTGCCAGTCAGCATCACTATGCCAGCAGATAACAGAAGTCATGCAGGCTCCCTATTTGAAGTCTGGGCTCGTACTTGGTGCCCAGTGCATAACTGAGTAGGTAATGTTTCCACTCTCTATGCTACCCACCAAGACTCCAAAGATGGGTGACTGCTCCCTTCTGTTTGTTCTCTTTGCCTTGCCAAGTTCATGTCCCACACTTCTCCATTTGGTTCATACAAACATGGCTGACATGGAGCCACTTTCTTTCTAGAATCCAGCTGGTCTTGATCAATGGCCTCCATAGGTTAGAGGGTGAAAGAGGAGCAGGACTGAGGTGTGTCCTCCCTGCTCCCTCCCAACTTTGATAGCAAGTCTTATAGAGCAGCAGTATGCTTCTGTGGTTGCCTGTGGTTTCAGGAGCCCCTCTCTGGTTCCATCTTTCACCGGGCTCTAGTGACACTGCTGCCTCCCCTTGTCCCTTGAAACTTACAGAAGAGCATCATGACTTCTCGTCAGATTCTGAGAGCCTCAGTGTCTCTTGTTGGGGTTTGTTTAACCTGGTTTGTATCTTTGTTAGGGATCACTTCTCAGCTTCTCTTTATCTTAAAATGAATTTTGCTTTTTGTTCAGACTCTGCATATATCATTTCCCCTTACAAAGTAGTTGACTGACTGACAAGATGCGTTTCCATCACCTACCATACCTGGAGGTGTTCTGTCATATCACCATATTGAAATTTTCTGCATAGCATGCACCAAACACTTTGTAATATATATTTTTTCTGTGTCTTTGCCCAACAGAAGGTAAGTTTCATGAGATTAAAGACCTCATCTGACTTTTCTAATGTCTCCCCATTCCCTACAGCACCACCCAACACAAAGTTTCTACATAGTTGGACTTCAGTAAATTTCTCTTGATTAGAATAAATAATTGTGTAGAATAAAAGATAAAAATAGTATTTATTAAGTGGCAACACAAACACCGAAATGTCCCCCAGGATCTGAAGGCAGATTTATTAAATGTTGGATGGGCACTGACAAGGAATCAATCCTTACAAAAATGTCAGGCCTCGAAGGTTCAGGGAAGGAAGTTTTTATGAGGTTGCAAAGGGGTAGTACAAAGGTAGAATACTTGGCTGCATTTGATTGTTTCTTACAATATGCATCATAATGACTAGCTATGCATCACAGTGAACAGTCATTTCTAAGAAAACAGAAATAACAGGTACTGTAACAGGATCTGTTGCTTCCACAACTAATAGAAACTGGAGTACCCTGGGTGGGGGAGCACATTTTCTGCTACATTATATGTTCAAGTTGTAAATTCTGGAACTTGGAAGATCTATGTTCCATTGAAGTAAGCAGATGATTAAATTCCTGATTACTAAAAGAGAGCTTGAATACATATTGAGGAGTAATTTTTCAAAGCCATTCATCTAGTTAGATATATTGAAGTGTGGCAGAAGAGCTGCATCTGAGTGCAATAAACATACAGACATTTTCCTTTTTAACTTGAGTGCAGATTCTGTCTTCACAGAGATCCTCTCTTTACAGTATTGGAAGGTCATCTGTGTTTGGGAAGTCAAGCATACTGGGAAAACAGGTCTTCTTTATTTGAATGGAAGATGGAAGATCACACATCTTAACTCTCAATAATTATTCTGCATATCCCAAGTCTCCAGAGCAGAATGGGAAAATCAAAGAAAATCATGTGTTTCCTGGTCTGCAAGATGAAAAGAGAAGCAACATCGCTTATACACAGGACACAAGGATGGAATCCAGCCTCCCAGTTGAGGTAGAAAGTAACCTATTTGGAGACAGGAAAGGCCTGAACTCCCTCCTTGAAAGACAAATAGAAATGTCTTGTCCTGTAAGTAAATCTCAATCTCCACCAGTGTTTCCTGGTAAATGCTGACTTTTGCTTTACAGAGAATTCTCTTTCAAAGTATGAAATGGAACTGTAGAGAACATTCTGCCCTGGAAACCATTCTTAATGAGGGAACATTGAAGGCAATCACTAGTAGTCATCTTTCCTGGAGTTCTTTGGTGCAATCTGACTCCAACATTTGTGGAATTGTATTTCTCCTCCCCCAAAAGAGAGCTGTATTTTAATAAAGATCCTACACACAACCCAAAGGGATTATGTAAAAGTCTTTCATGTGCCAAAGTGCTTATGCATTGAATGAAACTTTCTCTGGTAGTTTTGCATTTGCTGGTTGGTTACAGCCTGCATCTTTAGAATTAGTGCACTATCTGGTCATTTTTAAAAATTAATATGATAGGGCCAAGACCTTAGAAATGGAGTCTTAACTGTCCTGAGAGTGTTACTGTGTCCCATTTCATAGACTGCCTTGGGGGAAGAAAGCAGGAGACATCAGTGCACAGGAGAAGAAATTCCTGGTTCCAGTGGGCCCAGTGGACCCAGTAGATCCTGCTGGGAGACCCAGGATGAGAAATTGGAGCGGGGAGACAACTTTCAAGAGATGCTGGTCTGTCAACACTGGAAACTGTATCCCTGCCTCCCTAGATACCTCTCTGCAAGTCCTAGGGTCCTTTGCTTTCATTTGAACAGCCCGAATTCTTTGCCTTCCCTCTGTGCACCCTGTCCCTGAAATCTGGACACCATCTGTGCCCTTGTTTCAAATGATTTTCCTATCTCTAATTCTTGCTTCAATCAGGGGTAAATGAAATTGGAGTGGCAAAGCCCATCCCATGTTGTTTGAGGGAGAATTAAATTACATGCACAAGAGATTTGTCTAATGCAAAGTACAGTTTGTGAGCAGAGAGTGCACAGATAAACACCCTCTTTCCACCTCATCTGGGGGTGCTAACTTTGCAGAGTGTTTAAGACATTTCTCATGTTTTCTCTACATTTTGCAATCATAAATATTTGTTAAGGGAATAAGTACGTGAAACGAATGAGTCCCCCTAACATGAGGTGAATGCTCTAACCTTATTGTATTCATTTTATAAGGAAATACTGTGGCACTGATGAGCTGAATAACTTTCCCGAGGTTCCTAACCAGACAGAGAGCTTGGTCTTGTACTTTAACAGCTAACCTCACTTACATATGGAAGTGGTGCTCCTGCTACAGCTGCCATAGCATCCCAGGCTTGTGTCACGCCCTGGGAGCAGTGTCCTGAGCTCTCCCTGTGGCTCCCTTCTCATGCTTGATGCCGACTCAGCTCGCAGCCAACTCACACTCTCGCGGCTGTCTTTGGGCTGTTTCCTCATTTTCGTAACTGGTCACTCAGTGTCATTTTTTTGCCCCACCATTTATTTTATGGGTAGGCAAATCCAGTTCAGTAATGCCTTTGCTCACAGTTTTTATTAATCCTGAACCACTAGGCAAACTTACACTTCTGCCTCCCTAGCACGGGTCACTGACATGTCTCCATGGCCTTTCTCTTGACTCTCCAACAAGAACATCCCAGCTTCCCAGCCAAATCCAGTTCCTCCCCTTTCTGGACTCTTGCTGACCCCTGCTCTGTTCTCTCACCTCCCTGACTGCTCAGCCCTGAGAACGCCCCTTCACTGTTCCATGGAGTTCTTCTCAGATGCACTTCCTGCAGGAGGAAATCAGAATTCCCCGAAGCTATTTCACCTACAAGCACTTGAAAAGTCAATCATTAGGAAGATGTGAACAAAAGCTACTCAGAGACCAACACATATGTCCTAGAAAAACAAAAATAAAAAAATTCCCCACACAGAAAATGTTGGTGAGGACACAGAACAGCAAACCTCTCAGACTTTGTTGAAGGGAAAAAAAAAATGGCTTAATCATTTTAGACAAAGTTCTGGCAGTTCTCTTACAAAATGAAACTTTCAAACCACATCTTCCGGTGAGCCAGAGCAGCTGCCATGGGGAATGGGAAGAGAATCAAGACATCAAATCACACCTTCCCATGAGTCAGCCAGTACCTGAACTGGGAGACAAGAAGGACAGCCCCCACACTCCCCCCATCCCTGTAAGCAATGGGCTGATTTGGAGGAAGTCAGGCTGAGATGATAGCAACTGAAGTAAAAAAAAAAGGTAAGTTAATGCTTGCATTGTTTGGTTGACTTTGCGAGCCTTGGGCTGGTGGTCTGGCTGTCTATTTGGAGGATAACAAAATGCACTGTAGCAACTGTAGGGGATTTCCTTCTGTCTTATTTTTGAAGTTCAATGTTTTTTTGCATCTCACTGTTTTGCTTTATTCCTGTATCTGGTAACCTGAGCAACTATTTTGAAGATAGCAATATGCAACATAACAACCATCGCTAAATTCCTATCATCTTGTTTTGAAATCCTATATCGGTATTGTTGCTCTTTGTTATTGTTGTTGCCGTTTTGGTTTTGTTGTTGTTTTTTGATTTGTTTACTTCAGCTTTTTGTGTTATTTCTTTTTTCTCTTTAAAATTAAAAAAAAAGAAAATGGAAGAATAAAAATGAAATAAAATGAAACCTCTCTACTTGTCTAACAAGCAGCCACTTACCCAGTGGAAGTGAAGCCGTAAGCTCATAAAAACGCCTGTACAAGAATGCTCACGGCAGCTTCACTGAAAACAGACAAAAGCCGGAAATGATGGCAGTGACTGCTAATGGAAAGTCTGCAAACTCTGGTGGTAGATTCATGAAACAGAACTTTACAGAACCAAAAAGGAAACAAATTACAATGCATGCACTTACACGGACTGATTGTAACTGCTATGTGCCTTCCATGAAAGTGCACACAGCTTGCCTCTCTGAGTGTGCGGGTGAAGGTGGGCTAAGGAGCACAGTCCCACAGACTTTCTGGGGTTACAAAGACTTTCTAGACCTTGGCAGGGGTTTGGGTTACTCAGGTGCATGCACTTCCCAAACTCATTGAACGTACACATAGAACTTTTCTCTTCATTATATATAAAACTGCAAATTCACATAAAAAGAAAAACATGGACACAAATATTTGAGGCCGATTAATGTTGCAAATGCTGAAGTTTTTATGGGTAAATGTGCTGACATCTGCAATACATTTTGAAATGCATCAAAAACAGGAGGGTTTGATGGATGGTGGAGGGAGGGTAGGGAGGAAGGATGGCCAGATATGAGCAGTAGCAGGTGTGGTAAGGTACTGATGGTAGACTCCGTGGTGGGTTTACAGACACTCCTGATAAAATGCAACCTCACTGTCTGTTTGAAAAATTTGTAATAAGAACCTGGGAAGGAAGATTCCATAGCAATCTTCCTTCACTGCTTTTGAGATGTATGGGGCCTCTCTTTACTCTCTTTACTTCTCTTAAACTCCCAGTGCCTAAGATGTGGCTGCAGTCAACAAAACAGTGGCTCTCAGCATATTCAGGGGAGCTCCGTGGTGACCCTGAGTGCTTGCCATGAGACCTGCGAGCTTGAAACCCGTTTTAAAACAATGTCAGGATGCCATTTCCGTGTTAAAAGTTTACCGTGGAAGTCTGAAGAGGCCAAGGGACTTGAGGTATTGCCCCAGATTAAATGCAGAAGCAATTGGAGAATCTCTCTGTCTTTCACTAAGGCAGGCAATAAAACATTTTGCAAAAATGTAAAACAATTCAATCTTACAACTAATTTAGTTTTTTAGAAAAACATGTTTATTTTTAACAAAGTCTTAATGTTAGCATGGGCTGGTCTTACATTACAGTTTGAAACGTAGCAACATATGTTTTTATAAATAAGTAAATGTAAAAGACTATAGTTTTGATTACTCAAATGGTAAATACCAATTCTTAGCAAAGTAGTCAAAATCTTTCTGTGCAAATACTAACCCACTCATATATCGCTGGCTGCATGAGGGGTCTTCACAGGTTACGGGGACAGAGGTGCTGAGGGTGCAGGTCTGGAAATCTCTGCAATCAGCTGCTTTCTTCAGCGCAGCTCATGTGAGGCTGAGAGCCCCTGCGCCAGAGTCCCCTGCTTCCAGCACTTACTGGCTTGTGATGTTGGCACAGTCATTTTATTGGACTCAGGTGGTTAAAGCTGAAAATGAGAAAAGGAAGAGTATCCACTTCACCTGGTTTGAGAAGGCTATAATAGTTGGTGGGTAGGAAATACTTGGGGCTTGGTCAGTGCTAGAGAAACATTTGCAAAAAATAAAGCAAATACACTATTCACCATAGCTAAGAGGAAATCAACCTAGATCCCCACCAACCAAGAGTGGACAGAGAAAGTGCGGTGTGTGTACACGATGGAGTGCTATACAGCCAGGAAGGAGGGTAGGACTGGAGGACAGAACTGAAGTGAAATGAGCCAGGCCCAGAAAGACAAATCTCAACTGTCCTCCCTCCTATGGGGAAGCTAAAAAGGTCAAGTTGAGTGGATCAGAGTGACTGCTGAGGCTGGGCATGGGGGCAGGGGCAGAGGGAGGTTGGATGACAGGTGGCCAAGCACTTACACAAGGAATAAATTCTGTGGATGACAGTTTGCAATCGCCTTCTGCACGGTTTGTGAAGAACTAGAAGACAGGAGCTGCTCAAAGTCTCCAAACAAAAAGCATGACAAGGAGATGAACACGAGTCACCCTGATTCGATCAGGACATATTGTATTCATAATCGTATTCATAATGTCTTTGTCTCAGTTACTTTTCACTCGTTGCTGAGACAAAACACCTGACACGCAAAACTAGGGAAGGAAAGTTTTGTTTAGCTTACAGTTTTTGGAGGTTTCAGTCCATAATCAGCTGGCTCCAAGGCAGGGTGGCATGGCACCAGGGCAACACTTCAAAGCAGCAGCTGACCAAAAGCAGCCAGAGTCAAAGGGGCAAGAGTAAGCTTCTTCTTTCCTTCCTTATATTGTACACAGGACACACCCTCCCTCCAGAGTGGGTGTAGGTTCACAAACATCCTTGCCTTCCTTTGCACAGGATGAGGATGTTTAAAAAGTAAGAACCCTGGCTCCCTTCTGAGTCTTTCAGTCAAACTTCTGACCTTCTCAAATTGACACAATGAACAGGTAACTGCTTGTGCTCTACACCCCAGGATGTAGAGCTGCTGAGTTACTTAATTAAGCTTCTAGACTTCTCAAGTTGACACAATGTATAAACCATAACAGTCTTCTTCTACCATATAAACATGTACAATTATTCTGGGTTAATAGAAAATTTTGAAAAAAAAATTTAAGCAGATGGAAATATTCACTACCTTGATTTGATCATTACATCTTGTGTACATGTGTCAATTATCACACTGTACCCTACTGAGCTTTACAGTTAAAATGATAATTAATATAAAATAAACATAAAGCAATGCTTTTATCCTAATCATCGGTTCCCATGGATTTCTCTCTCTCATAGATTACAGCCTTCTTCAGGGAAGCACATGCTCTACCTTCTTTTGTGTATTGCCACGAAAGCCCTTACACACTACACACCTCACTAACCTAACTATTACGAGCCCTTGAAGTCACCAGGTGCCTGGACACCAGATGCAGCCCCTGCACACAGCGGGTCCCCAGCAGGCATTTATACAGCGGATTGACCATAGTCTTATCTAGTAGGAAGTCAAATTAGGGAATATTTTCAAGGATGCTTAATTCAGCCCCTTTATATATGCAGATATTAAATAGGGCCACACTTGAAACAATTTACCTGAGAGAGGTTCATAGGGAAACTTCCTTGGTGAAGAAATAGGAGTGATTTTCGATTAGAATTTCAAGTGTTTACAAGGAAATACAGGCATTTGCACTCTTCAAGGTGCTTGAAAACCATGTGGCCAGGGAAGTAGTTTTAGTGTTTGCTCAAAATATTGTTTCTACGACAAATTAGTTGGATGAATTCTCCTCACATGAAGCACAAGATTAAACTTCAGTTTGAGTCCTGATGCAACCACTAAGATCGATCTGACAGTAGCGTTCCCACAGTGGGGTTGAGGGAGACCCTGGGAAGTCCTCCTCTCCCCACCACCACTCGTGGGGACCACGCTGGGTGTGGCGAGGAGCACACGGAAGGGACCATGTCCTACACAAAGTGAAAGCAAGGGCTCTGGCCCTCGGGATCAGACTCCACACTGCCAGTGCTTTCCATAACAGACCTGAGGGCAGGGAGCACGGCGGAGCCCAGGGCCTGCAGTTTCATGTCCTTTCCGTAGCTCTGCAAACAGCACAGGCTAAACTTTGCTGGGAAAAGGTTGATGACTGCGACAGAACTGCTTTCCAAGGACAACAGTTTGGAATTGACTATTAGGATGCTCGTGCTCTGATGGCAAATTTGCTGAGAACCTTTAATTCTAGAAAGAGCTGACAGAAATAAATAATGGACTGAACATGCATTAATACAAATTGCTTTCATTTACCACCCATTAACTCCAAAATGAAAAGATATTTGCGAAAGCAAAATATTTTCAGGTCTACCTACGGATGCAATTATTGAGACCTGCTTTGATGGCACTGTAGTAATGAACGTGCAGTCACCCCAGCGGCTTTTCTATTAAAGATCTCGTCACTGCTATCTCGCAAACATCACTGCTGCCAGTCCACTTCCCACTTCACAGACTGCTTATTTTGTTCAGAAATAATTTTAGAGACTTCACCTGTTTCATTTTACTGTAGTCTTATTGTTTTTTTAATTTTATTTGTTGAAATTTAATGTCTAACGTTCCATCATCAAAGAGTGTTTTAAGTCTGACATAAGAATATTGTTTTCTCTTGCTCCTTCTCTGAGTGATGTCTTTTTGTTGCAATATCTCAGGCATCTTTCCATGTATCTGGAATGTTATTTTTACTATTGAGATTTTGATTTTTGCCCTAAAAACTACCGATATGCTGTGATTTAGACTTCACCTGAGAAGATGTCCAAGGGGACTTCTGCAAGACATCATCGGCCTTGTTGAGGGACCTACCCCATGGTCCTCTGCTGTTTGAATCTTTCACTAGGGCTCCCCTATCCCTGCCCCCAAACTTCCCACCTCAACCACAGACTGCCAGAGTCCTGATCCTTGTCAGAGCCAAACTTAACTTTGCAAAAATGAATGCCCACCTCAACAGGACGCCTGGCAGACACGGCGCACAGGCAGCCCAGCTATCTGGGCCATGCGCATGGCCGGTCCTGCCCACCAACTGTCCTGCCTTGTGCTGTCCGGGCACCTGTTCAGCCTCACCTCTCCGGGCTGTGAGCTCGGCCCTCTCGTGTGTGTCTGCAGCTTGCTTCCCACCTGATCTCTGAGCGAACACTTGTCGGACTCCAGACAGCTGTGTACCTGTGTCTCATGGCGCAGGAACAGAAGGCTCATCTCTTAGCCTCTACAGCCCGCTCAAACCAGATACCATGGATCAGGAGGGCTATAAACAACAGAAATTTATTTCTCGCTGTCTCGGAGTTAAGCTCAAAGAGCTGGAAGCGTCAGTGTTTGGTAGGGGCGTTTCTTGGCTCATAGGTGAAGTTTTCTCTCTGTGTCTGCACAGGGTGGAAAGGCTGAGAGCTCTTTCTTCAATCTCCGTATTACACGAATTCCATTAACAAGGATTCTGCCTTCATGGCCTAATCATTTACTACATGCCTCACCTTCTATCGCCATCAAGTTGGGCATCAGGACTTCAGCGTATGAACAATGGGAGGACACAAATATTCAGCCCATAGTGATATGAGATGCAAAACTGGGGGTGGATATCTAGTACACATACATTTCTCTCTCTGCATTTTCCAAAATCTGTGAGAATTCTAATTCAACGTTTTCAAATTACTGTTCAGTCTGCAGAGGAGAGAAAGGGCAGAAAACAGACCTGAGGGTTGGCATCAAGGTATTGGAGACACACAGCCGGTGGCAGGCTGTCTGCAGAGAGGTTTGTGAAACAAAAGGAAACAATAAATACAGCTAGCTGAGTGTTCACCCTTCACAGGTGGACCAGATGTAACATTCCTTTCTTTTTGTTTGTGTCTTTGTTATTTATCAGCAAACACAAAATATTATTACTTCCTCTATAATTTTCTATGTGAGCTCTTCAATTCCCCAGTCTCTTCCATTCCTCTTAATTAAATTCACTTCAGCCAATATTAATTGATTATCTACTCTGTAACTCTTACTGCTGTCACAATAGGATGCTGAGCAAGACTCAGTACCTGCCTTTTAGAAATTTAAAGACCACAAGGATGTGAATGCTGGGCAGTTAGGATCCACTTTCATAAAAAGGTGTGACTGGGCCAGGCTGAGCTGTGGTCCCATTGCCTTTGTTGTCTCATGTTCAGGGTTTCTGTGGTGAAACCCAGACCACCTTGGGAGTAGTTTTGGGAGAGGAGCCTTTGGGAGGTGCTATTGCTGATACATTGTGTCAACTTGAGAAGTCTAGAAGTCTAACTAAGAGACTCAGGAGGGGGCCAGGGTCCTCACTTTGTAAACATCCTGAGCCTGTGCCAGAAGAGGGCAGGGAGATGGTGTAGGAGCTACCCCCACCCGAGGGCAGGTAGCCTGCTTGCAATGCAAGGGAGGAAGGCAGGCTGGCCCCCAACCCCATTTCACTCTGGCTGCTTCTGCTGTCTTCTGCCACCTTGAACATTGCCCCTCACCACGCCACCCTGCCTCGGAGCCAGGTGATTACACACTGAAACCTCCACAAACTGTGAGCTAAACAAACCTTTCCTTCCTTAATTTGGGGTATTTTGTCTCAGCAAGGAGAGGAGAGTAACCAAGACAGGAAGTGGCTAGGTCATGAAAGTGGGGGAGTGCCTTCATCACAGAGGCCCCAAGGGGCGCCCTTCTCCCTTCCACTGTGTGAGGACCTAGCAGTGGGCACGGGCTCTGAGCCACACACTGAACCTGCCAGCCTTTCATCTGGGTGCCCCAGTTTGCAGCAGGTGAGAGCAGGTTTCTGTTGCTTGGTAGCCTCCCAGTCTTCAGACTTTGCTGGGACCACCTGCTGTGATTTGGGTGAGTGTCCCTCAAAGGCCATGAGTTGAAGACCTGGCGGCGCCCTAAGGTCCCTGAGAGAGTGTCCCTGAAGGACACTTGGGGGCCAGGCCATCCAGTTACTGTCTTTGCCTTTCTTGCTCATGAGCGGAGCAATTTTCTCCATCACACACCTCAGCAGCTCCAAGCACGGGACCCACGGAATCCTGGGCTGGGACCTCTGAAACTCAAAGCCTCCAGTCAGCCAAGTGCCCCTGGCATCAGCTGCCCAAAGTTGCTACTATGCAGCCTGGGTGGGCCGGGTAGAAGGACCTCCAGAGGCGGCAGTTTCTGAAGTCCCAGGAGAGTATACTTTTCCTGCCTGTCTCCCACCTGATTGCTTTGGAAGTGGGGTGCTAGGGTGCTGTACTTGTAACCCTGAAATGGGTGCTTACTTTTTCTGGGACCTCTCAGATCTTCAGTGTCTGTGCAGCGCCGTGTAAGGGCGCTTCCCCTCCCCAGCCTGGGGGCCACACTCGCATTCTCCGTGGAGGCAGAGCCGGATCACACTGTTCTCGCGGAGAAAACTGTGAAAAGCTCCAGGTAATAACACACCATAGGACACATTCGCGGTTTAAAGCAACACAGATTTATCATCTCAACAGTTTCAGAGGTTGGAGGTTTCACAGGGCTGAGACCAGCACGTGGCCAGGCTGTGCTCCTCCCGGGGTCTGAGGGGAACCCCCGCCCTGGCTTTCTGAGGCTTCTGGAGGCTCCTGCCTGCCCCGGTTCACGGCTTGCTTTCTCTGTCTCCGGAGCCAGCCTCGGGCGCCCACACACCTCCTTCTGACTCATTCTCTCTGTTTTCTGCCCCTAGTTCAAGGGCTTTTCTCGCTGCACTGGACACACTGTGTGATCCAGAACGGTCTCCTTACCTTTATGTTAGCTGATTAACAACCCCATTACCTGTGAACACAGACACGGGGTCTGGGGAGGAGGACCTGGGTGTCTTCTCAATGGGCGTCAGCCTGTTTCCAGTACAGGGGATTTAGCTCAGGATCTCCACAGTGAGCTCCGTCTACAGTGCCAATCTAAAATTTTGACACAGGGTCTTGCTAGGTTGCTGTGTTGCCCAGACTGGGCTTGAGGATGGAATCACCCTGTCTCAGCCTCCCGGAGTGCTAGGACTACAGGTGTGTGCCAGCCTTCTGGGCCAGGTGGGCACTAGTTTGCCTCCTGCACACTTACGGTCCTTCTTCTGTTAGAATGCCTGGCACCCCAAATGCAAGTCCGGCGTGCAGCTTTCAGGAGGTTCTACGTCTCCTGGTGGTCTAACCGCCTCTCGTGAACCAGCCCATTTCCTGAGAACGGCTGACAAAGTGTGAGGGGAAAGCCCACAGGGTCGCTTCACTGCATCTGAGCAAGACATGACCACACAGTTCCCCCGAGGAGCTGGCTGGGATGAGCTTGGCGTTCGGAGGTACTTCATTCCTCGTGGCTTGGTTACCACAGCCGCACCACAGTACCCCAGGCTGAGGATCCGAGCCGGAAGCTGTGGATTCGAGTCTGGGAGCGGAGGTGCAGTTGGCTGCTGATCGAGAGCAGAGTTCCGGGCTGCTCCGATGGCACCCCAGACTTGAGGGGTCAGGGTCAGGCAGTGCCTGAAGATGGACACGTCTTCTGCTGACTTCTGAGCAGCTCCGCGCAGACAGCCGGGGCAGGGGAGGGTGGAGCAGACAAAACAGATCCGGCCCGACAGGAGGAAGGGCCCCTCACGTCTGCGGCGTCCCCCGAGAACCCGGGCCGGCTTTCTGCGTGCTTTCCAGCCCCGTGACTGGCGGCTGGAGCCCAGACTGGTTGAAGAGCTCTGCTCACCATCTGGGTGGGTTCTGAGTAAAGAGAAGCAACCTCCTCACCTCACATAGTTACTTTCCGTGGTGAGAATAATTATAATCTATTCTCTTCGCAGTTTTAAAGTATACCACACTCCATTTGAATTAAGCATGATTTAGAGGTTACATCACACAATGTATCCACGTATCAGAACATCACATTGAACACCATGGATAGGTGCAATTTTTATCTGGTGGTTTAAAAAAGATAAATGAAATTCAATTTAAAAAGACCAGGGAATGACTAAAGCAGAGACCCAAGGTATTTCTGCACCTTCTTCGTACTCAGCGTGCAACATTCATGAGCAGTTACTAGCCCTGGGAGAGCTGGATTCCGAGGGAAACCAGGAGACAGAGCGGAGCGGAGGGCAGCCGCGGGAAAGCCTAACCACCTTGGACTAGGCCCTCTGGGCAAGCCAGGAGGCAGATGAGTCCTCCGCCCACAGCCAGCACACTTCCAGTCCCTGAGACCTGACTTCAGCTGTGACTGATGTCTGACCAAGACCCAGGAGGAGCCACAGCAAGACTGGCCCCTCCACGGCCCTCCAGCACCCCTGGCCACCAACCAGGACCTGCAGGGGTTAGCAAATGGTTCCCGTTAGGTGCTGAAGCCGCTAAGTTTGAAGAGTTACTGGTATGCATTGTTAGATAGGAAAACAACGCTCCACAGAGCGCCCGTGTAGACACCTGTGTAGGCACGCCAAAGACAAGGTCACGCATGCGTGCTACCATCGAGGACAGGGCTGAGGGCGTGGCCAGTGCTGGAGCACATGTTCAGCATGATGAGGCCCTGGCTTCAAGCCCAAGAACCAAATAAATGAACAAGCAAATAAGTAAGTAATGTTACTTATAATAGCTCCAAACTAGCGTAGACACGAGTGGTCATCAAGAGCAGAAATGGAGAAATAAATTATATTCATAACAAGGTATACCTCCAGTGAATGAAAATGAATGACTGTTGCTTCTCTAATTGGGTGATAAAGGGGCCACCTGTTCCTAAAATCTGCCGTGCACGCTGTTTTCGGATCACAGGTGCAAAATACCTAGGACTTGACCTCTGATGACCTTGAGAGCCTGTGAACCCGAAGTCTCCTGAGCAGAACCTGAAGAAAGTCACTGAGGCCTGGGGCCTGGGGAGAAGCTGGGGTGCTGTCAAGGTTCTCGGGATGGCCCAGAGTGAGCCGGAGACCAGAATCTCCTAATTACAGCCAATCGCAGGCTCCCCAGCCTCACCCCGGCCACTTACATCCTTAACCCCTTGGTACCAGTGGCCAATGGGGAGACAGATGGGAGTGGAGGCCTGTCTCCCTGTTGGGAGACTCACAAAAAGGTTTTATTTAATTTACTTTTTTCAAAACCAGTGCCATCGTATTAACTCCTCAGTGCTGAGGCAGGAAGCCTTTGATTGATATTGCGACAACATGCATGAAGTTCGCAAGTGTAATATCAGACAAAGAAACCTTGCTGATCACAAATGAAATGCTGGGGGATTCCATTTCCATACCGTTCAGATGCTACGGGAAGGGGGACGGGGCCACCGACAGTGGGCTGGGAGCACTTCCAGGGGCTGCAGGATTCTGCTTCCTTACGGAGATGCTTGGACACATGGGCGACGGTTTCTCAAGCTCCAGAGCTATTTTAGAGAAGCCCCATAGTGTTCTCATGTACTCATGGTGATGCTACTGAAAATACACATGCACAGTTTACCTCAGGATGTCTGTTCTAGAGACTTGTCTGTTCTAAAATAGCAGACTTACCCCAAAGACATAAACCTGCCGTTTGGTCAGAGAGCCTGAGTAGTAGAAGAGGACACTTTTTCTACTTCTTTATTAATTAGGTTTATTGGTACACTTTAGAAACACATAATGATCACACTCATCATGGGGAATCTGGACCTGTGCGTGATGTCTCTTGCTTCCTCTTTTTCCCATTTCCCTCCCCTCCCTTCAACCCCACTTCCCATCGTTACTGACAAAGCTTTGTTTTCATTTTTTCTTTCTTTTTGTGTGTTTTCTCCCTTCCTTCCTTTCCTCCTCCTCCTCCATAGTTGTTTTTCCCATTTGAACATTTTCTTCTTGCTTCACAGTAACTATTTTTGTCCTTATTTTGTCCTTATTTACTCTTTCAGCTTTTCATACCAGAGAAACAATGCAATATTTACATAATGTGTGTCCAATTTATTTCACTTAAGACTATGATCTCAAGGTGCCTCCGTTTACCTAGAATGTTTCAAGTTTATCCTTCTTTATGGCTGTGTAGTACTCCATTGTGAAAAACCCTCATATTTTTTATCCATTTATCAGTTGATGCACATTTGGGATGTTTCCAAGATTTAGCTGTTATAAAATTTGCTGCTATAAACATGGGTTGGCATTTAACATTGTGGTATGATGTTTTCAATTCTTTTGGGAAGATGCCAAGAAGAGGAGAAATCACCCATAGAGTAGAGAGACAATCCACAGAGTAGGAAAATTTTTTGCCAGTTGTTCCTCAAACAAAGGACTAATACTGAGAATGTAAAAAACTCAAAAAAATCACACCCCCAAATTTAAAGACTTAATCCAAAAATAGGCATCTGAAATGAACAGATACTTCTCAAAAGAAGAAATACAAATAGCAAACAAATAAATATAAAAATATTCAACATCACTGGTCATTTGAGAAATGCAAATTAAAACAACATTGAGATTCCATGTCACTCCAGAAAGAATGGTTATCAAGAAATCAACCAATAACAAATGCTGGAGGGGCTGTGGGGAAAAGGAACCCTTCTCCACTGTTGGTGGGACTGTAGACTGGCATAACCACTGTGGGAATCAGTGTGGAGAGTCCTCAAAAATTAAAACTTTTCTATTATTTTGCAGGCTCCTATCCTTGCAGCAACCTCAGAGAGAGAAGTAGACAGGGTTAGGCTGGGAAGACCTCCTCCTTTGAGTTTTGTGTAATGCATCGCAGAGTCTGACGACCCCCTCTCCGTTACTCAGGTTGGCAGCGAGACACCAGTGAGTCCCAAGGCATTCAATCTCTTTCAGGGCCGGAATTGCTGCTCACTGCTGGACTTTGACTCCCCTCATGCTGCTGAGAGCCCTGTAAAAGCCAGCTGGGCTGTGCAAGCAGGGAAGCCTCAAGCTTTCCAGTCTTCATGGATGTATGCCGTGGGCGTGGAAATAAACAGCCTTGAACGTTTGTCTTCAAAACTCTTTTCCTCTGGCTGTGGGGGACCCAGTCAGAGACATCAAGCAGCTTTCAGCAAGTTCAGCTTTGGGCTGGATCAGAGCCAAGGTTGTGCCTATTTCAGGGCATCTGAAAAAGGGAATCAAATCACATAGTTTTGACTTTGCAAATCCTGAGACGGCAACTCTCACCCTTGGCTGATTGCGAAAACGCCGACCTTAGAATTGCTTTATCTGCTTTAGGGATAAATTAGGTTGTATGAGCTTCATTATGGTCTGTTTCCACAAATTAAATCGTTCTTACATTCTCTTTTGCTCTTAAAAGTTATGCAACAACAATTATTTTTGTCCTCCGCGAGGTTAATGTAATTTTGCTGACCAAGAGGGAAATGCTGACGTGTCTGCCTGGGAATAGGCCTCCTCTGCAAAGTGCGGTGCACACCCAGGCCCGTGAATCAGCGGCAGTGCTTGTAGCCGAAAAAATAAATAAATAAAATAAAACGAGAACCTTTTGGGGAAATCGATTCTACCAACCCAAATGCAAGTGCTTGTCTTCACACAGCTACATGAAAACATCAGAAAACAGCAATCAGGACATTTGGGATGGGGGAAGGGTCACTGCCAGCATCCGTCGTGGTTTGGGATGTGAGCAGTTCTGCTCTGAGTTCTCATATTTAATCTCTTCTCCTGTGAGAGATGCATTGGAAGCACAGTTTGCATCTCACTGATTCGTGGCTCACGTTGGAATGCGGTGACGGCTTCGTTAGGAAAGTTGTTTCTTTTCTTTTCCTTAAACCTTGAGCTGCAGCGAAGACGACTGCCCCCTGCTCCTCAGAGCATGGGAAAGAAGAGCATTGTGTAAGTTGAATGCTTGCGTTTTCCTTTCAAGCCTTACTTCTTCTTCACTGTGAAAATGAATTTGAATAATAAGGTTAATGTAAAAAAAAAAAAGCAAATAAACAAGAATAAAAGAAAAACCTCTGTGCCCGGTTTCCGTTCCCTTCAGCGTGGGGAGATGACCCCCCGGGTCAGCAGGTGCCCCGGCTTGGTGACGTGGGGGGACAAAGCTGCAGGCCCCGGAGTCTCTAGAGGGCCCTGGAGGGTTCTTGTACTATCAAGAGGCTTATAATCAACACACACACACCCCTTCCCTCACCACACAAATAAAAAGATAATTTAGCTTCAGTTTATCTTTAGGAGGAAAATTGAATGTTACGGTTGGTGTCTCGATGTCTCCCCCAAAGCCTCCTGTGGTCGTAAGTGGGGCTTCTTCGGAGGTGGCTGAGTCTAGAGTGTGTGATTGGTTCATGGTGCAATGCCATTGTTATGGGCAGCTGAGTTAGGTAGAAATAGCACAGACAGTCAGAGCGCTGGGCCTTTGAAGGAGCCCCTGCAGGAGACCAGATACCTTGCAACTGTGGGGGAGACAGGCACCTCCCACTGTGGGCCAGACCTCAGGATGAGATAAAACAAATGCACCCACAGACTTCCTGAGGATAAACATTAGGAGTTGGTATTCTAAGTCGGTACTGCTCACCCCGAGGAGGAAGCCAGGAGGGCCGCTGAGCCGGCCCCACCCACAGGCAAGGCCCTGTTCTGCGTGTCCGCCACTTGCTATGCCACCCCTTCCCCATCTGATCCTGATTTAATCAATTTGACCTGAGCAATTACACTCGTAATCTTATTGGTTGACCATAGTTCTGTCCCACCTCATGCCCACATTGTGAGTTCCCATTTTTCCCACATTGCACCTGGTGGTTTTGCTCTATAAAAATCCCTAGAAAAGGCAGGGTCCTCAGCAATTCATTTGGGACCCCTTCTGTCTCTCTCTCTAAGACAGAAGTTTTCTTTCTCTCATTGAATACATTCTGCTCTTAGCCTCCCTTGTTCCTAAAATTCATTCTTTAATTTTAGAGGACACGAACTCGTACTGGGCATCTAGCAGGTTGGGAGTTTCTTCCCCTATTATCACTAGGATTAAGGGTGAGTGATTACTAAGTCAGTCACTGATTGGTTTGGCACAGCCCTGATACTGGCAGCCTAGATAAAATATAAAAGTGGCAGAAAGAAACCGCTAAGGTCCTGTGTCAGTCAGCGTTAACTAGAGAAACAGATGTAATATAGGTATACAAATGTATAAAAATGTACAAGATGAGTTTACGGTGGCCACCCAGAGAGTCAGGTGAGGAGCGGGCAGTGGGCGTCTGCACATGGGAGACCGAAGGGTTCAGTCCAAACCCTGGGACTCACTGCAGTGTCCCCTGCGAGTCCACATCGGGAGGCCCAAAGGGTGTGCGATGGAAGGAAGAAGTCCGCACCGGAAGGCTGAAGGGTCTGTGCTGGAAGCCGAAGGGTCTACTCTGGAGGCCAGGAGATGCTGCCCAAGGTGAAGGCAGAGCCTGGAGCTTCTCCCCAGAGACAGAAGCGGCCCCTCCTGCTTCATCTCCCCTGTCCACCGTCCAGGCGGCCAGCTGCCCTGGGTGGGGTGGGGGGTCCTTCACACCCTAGGGTGTGGAATTGCTGAGCCCATTTAACTGAGCTTCTCTTACTCAAGTTGACACAGTCAGTCAACCATCACAGGCCCCTTGCTTGCTTTTGCTGTCTTCTGTCTCCGGCGGAGTTTCTCCTCTGTGACGTCCCTCTGCCATGTGCTGCCCTGCCTTGGACCCAGCCAACCACGGACTGAAACCTCTATGAACTGTAACCCAAATAGACCTCTCTTCTCACCAAAGAGAACAATGACTAAGACACTGAATAAACCCTTATATCTACTTTTTCAAGTTACTAGTGGCAATTTGTGCCAGCCCAATTAATTCAATAATTCAAGGTGCATTTCAGTTACATGTAGTCTAAGAACAGAGATTGCAAGACAAAGGGGTGGGTTTTTGGGGAGAAAAGCACAAGCCAGGAGGAGAAGAGATAGACATGCAGAGGCAGCACAGGGGACAGCAGTTCCCCAGGTTAAGGAACCCACCTCCAAAGCACCCATGTTAATTCGTTCCCACCACCTTACGGCCTAACCACCTCTCATTAGGCCCCACCTCCCACCACTGTTGCACAGGGCATTACCCTTCCAACGCAGCTTTTTTAGGGGACATATTCCAGCCGTACCAAACACTGATCCCCACCGTGGATACAGGAAATCCATGTCCCTGGGGCCACTGTGGAAGAACCCTTTTATTTGGGGTGACACTGTCACAGTGAAATGTGCCATCCTGACCTCCAGTGTAAGGAAGCCCACGCTTTTCCATTTCCCCGAGCACTCCCTGCTGTATTCGGTCTGGCCAAGCATCAGTGGAGGACAGGGCATCCCTGCCTTTGTGCTGTGCTGGAGTAGCTCGGGGCCTTCTCCAGGCCCTGGTGAGAAGCAGTGTCACAGGAATATTCTAGCCACCTTTCTGGAGTTGCCTATAAATCTAAGAGGAGTTCCCTGGAGTTCCCTGGCCTCCAATGTGTGACCCCAGCCTCCAATATGATTACTTCCATGGCCTCCACTATTAGCAGCTTGCTTTTAGCTACTGTTGAATGTCTTATGATTTCACAGTAAAGTCCTATTAAACTGAATATTTAGACTAAATCTTTAATTCAGTCCATACATAACGTTAAGCTTCAAGTATGTACCAACCCTGGTGCCTTTTGGCCTCCATCCTGTACAAGTCATTCATTAAAAGAGTGAAGAGAAGGAAAAAAACCATTTTTCACTTAGATAGGAACAGAAGCTGTCACAGTGGGCACCCATCACTTGGCTTGTTACACTCCTGGACTTACTAGACATCTGATTCTTGCTAACTCTTGATGTCAGGTTTTATCTGACCACGGCCTGGCCATCCTGACTGCCTTGGGCCCAGTCCCTCCCTAGGGACTGTCATCATCCACTTAACTTGCCAGCTTATAGTAACAGCATCTCACTTGAATCAAGGAGAAATTTGGAATATATGGGAAGGAAGTGTCCCTGAGGAGGAAGATGGGTGTGGAGGACCACCTGGATGATTCTCTTTGAAAGAAGAACAACTGTCTCCATTTTGTCTAAAACTGGTCCTGTTTCCATGTATGGCTACATACAGAGCTCGCTAGGACATTCCCTTATCCCCTCAATTTGCTTGAGGCAATGCAAATTGGTCTAGCCGAGGTGGAGGTGCTAGTGTGTAGTCCTCAAAGCGATGTGACAGGTCAGTGAATTCCTGCCTATGGCTCCCAACAATGCATGTGAGCTAGGCCCAGTGTAGGCATGCTGTCTGCTGAGACTCAAAATAAGAGGCTGTGATTTTTAGGGGCATAAAAAATTATATATCAGAGCTGAAGCACCAACCCCAAAACACTAGATACTGTCTCAAATAGTGCTATGTAGGTTATTCTCTCTCTCTCTCTCTCTCTCTCTCTCTCTCTCGCTTTCTCCCGCTCTTTCTCTATTGCAGAGGTGATCTCAGGCCTCCCACCGAGCCCAGCTCACAGCGCTCACATACTTCCCACCACTCTCACAGTCGCTCACCCCCGAGCCACTCCCCTCTTCACGAATTAATAGAACCTGGACTTGGCTTGAGGCCTTTGTTCTGTTCTGGTTAGCCATCGTTCTAGATGGATTTAGGACCCCCTTGACTCCCCGTAACTATAACTATTCCTTAGTGTCTTTATTCTCACCATGGGTTGCATTGGAAGTGGTAGATTGGAATTAATTTATTGGAATTCCAATGACTCCATGGTATTACACATCTACACTTCACTGAACCGCGCTGAGGTCTGGGAAGGGCACATGGGAAAGGGATGGGGGACAGAGGGCTGTAGGATGGGGTGGGCTGGGATCATGTTTCAGCGCATCACAGCCAACTGAATGCTTTGGGTTTTATTTTGCTTGGGGTGGGAAGACACTAGGACTTTTGAGTGAACCAGACATTGAGTTGCAAGACACGACTTAGAATCCTCAGTGGAGAATGATGGTGTGGAAAGGAAATATATGCAGGAAGCCATGGCTGTCTCGAAGGTCACAAGGGCAAGAGCAGGGACTGGATCTCCGTGGGGAAGGTTTTAGAAGTGCAACTCACAGGGCTCCAAGAAAGTCAGATGCAAAAAAAGTGGCCTGTGGTCTGGGCACAATGACAAAGACAGGAACATTCTTTGAGTTGGGGAACCTTGAGGGGCAGCTTTGAAGGAAGCCATGGGAGAGCTGGTTTGGGATATGGTGTGTTTGAGGTGCCCGCCAGTTACAATTGTAGCCAGAATTATGTTTCCCCCAAAGGTTGTGTTGAAGTCATCAACCGTGGCACTCATGAATACAAGCTTACTTGGAAATGTCGTCTTTGCAGACATGACTGGTTAGGTTAAACGGAAGTCAGGCTGACTTGGGATGGGACCTGATGCCAACAACGGGTTTATTTTCTGAAGACCCTGTGAACAGGAAGCGAGGTGAAGAGATGGAAAGACGGAAGGGACGGGTTTATAAGCTGAGGAGCACCAAGCGTTCCCTGAGAGAAGCACTGACCGGGTCCTCCGCAGAGCCTTCAGAGATGCCCTGGCCCCGCTGACACCTTGCTTGCACTTTCATCTTCTGAGAGTGGCTTTGTGCTGTTTTCTGCCATCTCGTCCCATTTTGTTATGGCAGCCCCAGGAAGCTGCCAGGATTCCAGCTGGAGTCACTGGGTCGGGCGGTGTCTGTTCACAAGGTGTCTGTGTGTGGCTGTGGCGTCCGCACACTTTGCACCTCAAATGTATACAACTGGTACAAGCAAAGGGGGCGTCCCTCTCGCTTCCGGGCTGTTGAGGACGGGCCTACCTCCCTCCCTGACCCTGCGCGGGAGGTTCTGTGGCCCTCTGAACACACAGTGCAGAAAGAGATGGAATTAGCCTTTGAAGTGTTTTCGGTTGCCACGGTGCCTGGGATGCGTTCCTTCCTGGGGTGCTTGACCTGCATGGGAAGAATGGGGCTGCCTACAAGGCTGCCTGTCACAGGCTTCGTAGACATGGCCACACTAGGAAATTCTTGGAGATGAGACTTTGCCTGGGATGGGAGAGAAAAGGAGCAGAAGATAGGACAATTATGATAGATTCTACTCACTGAATATAAAATTCGATTTTTGTTTCTGTTTTGTTAATTCTCCAGGTGCACTCAGATTATTTACATGGAAGTGCAGGGGAACAAGATACCTTTAGTGTGGATTTCTATGCCAGAGTTTCAAAATCAGGTGTCTTGGTGTATTTTGAAACCTTATTTAAATTTGGAAAATTTTTCTATGACATGAAAAACAGTAAGAAAATTCAAGAGAATAGAAGGACAAGTATCTAAGCATGTCACGAAGAAGAAAATGAATGGCAAAATAATTGGCTAAGTAGTTTGTGCTGTGGTGAAATGAAGCTGAATTTATCCCACTTATTTTTAAGAGATTGAATATGGATTCTTTTCTGTAATTTTGCCTCTTGAGTCTGCACGTAAACATCTGAATATGCAGTAGGGAGTCAGTTTAGACAGCCATGATGTTTCTATTAAAATACTCATATCAAAGAAACCTTAGATGCCCCTGAATACCCACCCCAGGATACTGCAATGAGTCAGAATCTACATTTCCAATTAACGTGCACACAGGATCTGGTATTACCTGAAAAAGAATAGCAAAAAGTCTACATAGCAAGTACTAATATAGGTGCTCTATTTGAGGGGACTCTTGCTTGGCTTGATCAACTTTCTATCAAATGTTCTGATTTTTTTTCAATATGTAAGGATAACTTTTAAGACTAACATTATCAAATTACTGTTGAAACTTTAAGGAAATAAACTCCCCCACTGATGGAGCATGCGCCAGTCAATGATATGCGCGGTGAGGAGGGCGGGCTTGTTCTGGGGACGCCCATGGCTTCTGACTCGGGTTTCACCTCCATCATGCTTCAGATTTCTTATTTCTGTACCCTTGTGTTGGCGTCATTCCTCGGCATGACGATCGTCAGCTCGTAGCTGGATCATCACAGCCACCAGGTCACGATTATCCTCTTGGCTAGAGGTGGAAAACAGACCTTCATCCATTAAAAAGCCCTTTGTTCCCCTACTTAGTGTAACGTGCACTACAGTTTCTGCTTAGTGTAACTGTACACTGCAGTTTAAAGAAATAAAACCGAAGCACAGAGATTGTAAGAAGCATGATAAATATTTTGCAAGAGATTCACAATACATCAAATTGCCCCGCACCTGGGAGCAGAGGGCCTGACTGTGTCTGGAAGATGCCCCTCCTGTAGCTCCTGGATCCAAGAACAGCCCGCTGCAGTTTTTGAGAAAATGCATGACTTCCCAAGCCCGTTCCACTTGCTGCACTGTCTCTCTTCCTTCCATCTTCCCTGCCCGTGCCTGGTGCCTGGCTCTGCCCCTGACATATGCAGAAAAGCAAGTGTGTGAATTTTGACTCAGTTGAACGTCACGTGTATGACCTGCCTTTAATGGCCACTGAAAGACATCTATGCCCTAATCCTGGGAACCGTGAGTGTTCAGTTATAGGAAGACATGGAATTAAAGGTATAGACTTTAAAATGGAGAGATACCTTGGGTCATCTGGGTGAGATCAATATAATACATGGGTCCTTAAAAGTGGAAGATGGGAAAGATGTAGTATTGGGGGAGAAGGAAAAAGGTTCCTGTAGCTTGAAAGGTTCAACCCACCCTGCTGAGTGTGAAGGTGGATGAAGGGTCGCGGGCTAAGGAATGCAGTGGCTTTTAGAATTCAACAGCAGCCCTCAGCTGGCAGCCGACGAGGCCATGGGGACCTCAGTCCTATCCCACGGTACAGAATTCTGCCAGCTGCCCTGCCAAGTCGGGGACAGATTCCTCTCTGGGGTCCTCGGGGAGGAGCACAGCCCTGCTAACATTCCGACTGCAGCCTGCGGAGACCCCTGTCAGGAGTCTGAGATGTCAAATCATGCTGCCTGCTGTCATCAGTCTTGTGGGTCACATGTGCACAGCATTCACACACTGCAGTGGCCCGGGGAGAAGCATCATGGGTGCCGTGACTGCATGTAAGCAGTAAAGACAAACGGAAGGACTTTTTTGGCTAGTGTCAGGTTTATTTACCTTCAAGTTTTTATCAAGTTAATTATCATAAACATAAATTAACAGGCTAACATACCAAAAAATATAAAACACATAAAACAATTATACTAAATGAAGGCATACTTTTAGGTACATTGACCATGCTGGAATACAATAGATTTTTCTGTTTTCTTCTACTGTCTGTCTTTTATTTTGCACTTTATTTGTGTATTGGGTTTCTCATATAAAAGGATATTTAAGCTTGGGGTTTTTAAACTCGTGTCTGATTTACTTAACAACATAGTCTCAAGGTGCACCTATTTTCTTACAAATGACTCAAGTTTATCTTTTTTTATAGCAGAGTAATACTCCATTATGTATAAATACCACAGTTTCTTTCTCCATTCATCTGTTGGCTGTTTGCAAAGTTTAACTATTATGAATTGTGCTGCTATACATGTGGATATGCATGTTTTACTGTAATATGATGTCCTTAACTCTTTGAGAAAGATATCTTGAGGGTGAATAGCTGGGTCAAATGAAGCCTCTACTTTGAGTTTTCTGAGAAATCTCATACTAATTTTCACAGTGGTGGCACCAGTTTACACAGTGCACCAGTTACAACAGTGAAGAAGTATTCCTTCCCCCTTACCTATCTGCGGCCTCTTCAGCATTTATTGTATTTGATTTGTTGAAGACAGCTTCATTCTGAAGCAAGATGGACTCTCAGTGTTAGTTTGCATTTCTCAAATCACCAGCAATGTTGAGCATTTCTTCAAGTATTTATCGGCCAGTTGGACTTCTTCCTCTGAGAAGTGTCTATTCATTTCAGTTGCCCATTTTTTTGACTGGGTCTTTGCATTTAGGGAGTATTCTAAGGTTTATTTAGCCCTTTATATTGTCTGGAGTTTAGTCCTTTGTCTGAGTAGTAGTTGGTGAATTCTTTTCCTGCTCTATAGGCTTTCTCTTCACCCTATTTGTTGTCTCCTTTGCTGTGCAGAATCTTTTGAATTTGGTGTGACTCCATTTGTTTCTTCTTGGTATTATTATTGTACAACCAGTGTGCTGTCCACAAAGTCTTGGCCTATACCTATGTTTTCAAGGCTTTTACCTACTTTTTTCTTCCAGTAGATAGTTTCTGTTTTAATATTTAGATCTTTGAACCATTTTGTTTTTTGTTTAGTGTATGGTGAGAGATATGGGTCTACATTCAACCTTCAGCATGTAGGTAGCCAGTTGCCCAAGCGCCATTTGTTAAAATCCTCTTTCCTCCAGCAAATGTATTTGGCCCCTGGACGAAGGGAAGACCTTTATATTTCATGCACAGCACAGCCCAATGCAAGGTGATTGTAGAGGTCTGAATTCATGGGCACTGTCACAGCTATTTGCTAACTCAAAATTGAAGTTGCTGGAAATCGAATCTTTGGGTAAACAGCATTGCTACGGCTAACTGACCATGCAATGGGAAATAATATCCATTTGGGCCAGGAATTAATAGGTTGTCTGTTTTATTGCTTTCTTTTATTATTTCCCTACTTAACTGTTACTTTTTTCCAATAAACATGCTGTTTTAGAATAACAATGAAACCGTTCCTCCTCCCTTGTCTTGTATTTTGCTGTAGGAGCTATAAATCTGAAAAGCATTTTTCTCTCTTTTTCAGTGACAGTCTCTGAATTGCTAAATTGGTACAATTTTTCAGACCCAGTAGGATTTGTGGGTCTTACTGAGTGTCTGAGGTGAACTCCTGATCCCCTACGCAATCTTCTCACCATGTCTGTGCTTCTGATCTCTTTACCTGTTGTCTGGGTATGACAGGACAACTTATTCCATAGCCATATGTATTTTTCTGGCCACAGAAAGCAATTATTTTCGGAGATGACCAACGACAGCTCCCTTAAGGACGCATAGCAGGAGACATTTCAGTGCAAAAGGCAGCCGGGATGAGATTCAGTGTCCTTCCCCGCATTCCACCCCTCACTGTGGACACTCTGCCTTTCTTTTTGTCAACTGGATCCTTCTTTCTTCCTGTGTTTTCCTCTTTGTAACTCTGGAAAGGTCCTAGGACCTTTCAACCTAAATCCTAGACATACCATCACTACGATGTATATAACATTTGAAAATTTCTGGTTTTAAAGCTTAAAAAGATATAAAATTGCTCACTGATGAATGACCAGAGGCCCCATGATTCTATTCATCCCCCCCACTCTGGCCTCTGGCAAACACTGTCTCTTCACTGTTTTCATGGTTTTGTCTTTTCTGGACCATCACATTGTCCGAATGACACCATGAATAACCTTTTCAGACTAGGTTCTTTTGTTTAGCAATATGCTTCCAATGTTCCTTCAAATCTTTTTGTGACTTAATAGCTCATTTGTTTTTACTGCCAAATAGTATTTCATTTATGCATGTATCACAGTTTTTTTATCCTTTTCCCCAGTAAAAGACATCTTTGATTGCTTTCAAGTAGTGCTAATTATGAGCTAAATAATCTATTTCATATGGTGGCTATGAGAGAGAGAAAACACAAATGTATATTTAAGCCAAAAAGAAAATTAACAGTGTTCTTAGGTGATATAGGCAATGAAATCTTTTACATCTTGTTTTATTTTGATTTATATTTCCTATGATAGAAGAATAATGCCAGTCGTATACTAATCTTTACTTGACGTTCCATAGGACTTCCATGTCACAAGCCACGCAGCAAATTTTGAAAAGACCAGGTCTTCTCTGAAAACTTGATGACGATGGAAGCATGTGTGTGCATGTGAGAATTCTGACACCAAGAGCCTCTGACTGAGGCTGTCTCTGTCCAGGTCCTTTGGGAAGATGGCGCTCGAGGCCGCAGCTCCCTGCTCTTCAGGGCTGTCTCCTCGCTCCGCTGTGGGTGTCACGCCGTCATCTCTTGCAGGAAGAGGCGGAGCCCTTTGTGGCTCAGGAGATGCAGCGTGGGGACACTGTGCCTCCAGCCCTGTTCCTGGGAATCAGCACCACGACTGTGGCCTAGATTCCAGCAAGGCGAAGGCAGGATGCTGAGCTACTTCGGGAGGAACAGATTAGCCAAGTGGATACTACGTGATTTTCTCATGGGAGCCAACGTCAATCACCCAAGCAGTCCTCAACAGTTAGTCTGGTTTCTCTGGCTCTGCTCCCACCTTCCAGGCTGGACAGCATGAGTCACTCACGTGTGAGTCTTTTGTCCCTTGACTCTGACAGTGTCCACGGGGCCTGTTCCCTGGGTCAGGCCACCTTAGCCCAAAGCACAGTCTGCAGCAAATGAAACACACTTTATGCAAAGCAAAGGTGAGTAGAAAATGCATTGCTGTAACTCTGAAGGATACTCTAAGGAAGATAGGAGCTTACGATTTTTTTCCGCAAGTATTACCTTCAAGAATCTAAGGTTGACTCCAGGCATACTTGTAACATGGGCAAGAATATATAATGGACCCTCAAGTTATGGCTGGCCTGACATCCGAACAGCTTGGGTTATGACTGGAATGTTACTTTTAACTTATAGGTGAAGTTGAGTTATGTCCCAAATGCCGGCTGCTTGTGCTTCCCGGTGATCTCAGATGCAGATGTAACCCTCAGAGAGAGGAACATGACAGCACCCTTCCCTGTATGGGATTAGCTGAGAAATCCTGGCCAGCGTCTCTCCAAGGACCCTGAGATCCGCCCGTACACGGCGGAGGGACTTTGGAGGCCGCGGAGAGGAGCCTGAGCCTTCGGCTGACAGCTGGGGTTACAGTGGGTCCTGGGAGTGAACTGAGTTGAGTTTGCAAGTCAAGGGCCCACCGTCTCCCGAATACTCTCTGTGGGTGCTGGAAGGTCCTCTGTACTAGACGACCTGTGTTGAGGGGTGATGGTGGGCGGGTGCTGTCACCTCCACCTGTGCAGGGAGCCCCTCACGGCCGGGCCCCTCCTCAGCACAGCCGGGTCCAGCCCGCAGCCACTCCTCTGAGGGCAGAGCCGCAGGTGGGGGATGGAAGAGCCGGACGATCCCAGCAACAGGCATCCGGTAGAGTCCTAAAGCCTGGTGAAATACCATGGTGCACGGCTCTGCATTTTGTTTAAGAATGAGAATTTTATAGTAGTCTTTCAGTTACCCTGCGGGTGAGGGAAACTGGTTTTATTTGGGAAGCATGCCTATGAAAGGGTAAATGTTGACATTCTTTGTTTTAAATATCCCAAATTGATAAAATCCTAACAAACTAGGAAGCAAATAGTCAGCTAGGCTCACGGCCTTGTGGGCCAGTCTGTCACTCTGAGGAATGGGTCTCTGTAGTCCTAAATGTGTGGCTGCTCAGCAGCTGCCATCAGATGCTGGTAAATGGAGGCCGTTTTAATGCAGGCGAGTGTGGTGAAAGGGTGACCCTGGGCCATGACGACACCAGTTTGGTCTGCACAGGACAGCATTTGGCTTTTGCACAAGGACAGAAGTTGTCACGTGGTCCCTGATGCTGTAAATCTAGTCACGACTTTCTTCAGATTGAATCATACACAGAAAAGGAGTGTATGTATTACCAGAGCCACCTGTGGTCGGCAAGATTCCCAAATCGTGACTTAGAAAAGCAAAGGACAGTCCTTAAGCAGCAGCTCAGGCCCTGGGGCCAGGGCAGGCGGCTGGCTTCCTGTGTTCGTCATCTGCTGGAGCTCCCTGGTGTCATTTCACTGAGTGCACGTGGGTCCTAGGCTATGAGAAATCAGTCGCTGAGGAATCCTCACCTGCAGGTCCTGCTGTACCATTCTGGAGACCTTAGGAGTTGCTGATACCAATTATGGTCCAACGAGGATTTCTTTTGCTGTGACAGAAACTGTGCCCGGTTTTGCTGAGACAGCTGCCCGTCATTTCCGAGACAGACACCAGGATCAGGCTTGACGTCCAGAGGATGGCTGCCACAATTTACCTGCATAATTCTGTCATTGCCTATAACTTTATTTTTTCTCTGTCCTTGGAGGTGCAGACGTGTCACATGCTATTCTATCTTCAGGAGAATGTTCTCTAATGAAAGGAGAAAGGAATACCTATATTTGGGTGAATTTATTAAAAAAAAAAACTGCTGTACTTATTTCGGCACATAACCGTGAGATGGTCACTCAGATTTGTACTTCCTTAGCAGGAATGTCACTTGGCACTAGAGCCTCAGCTCACAAAGCCATAATTGACGATTGGTCCTCACCATGGGCTACAGTCACAGATGGAAGGGGGCCCCCAGGTTCATGATTCCGGGGTCCTCACCTGGCAGCCAGCCGTTGGGTACAGCACAGCACTTTGCTCCCACTCATCTCTCTGGGTGTGTGAAGCTATTTAGTTGCATCAAGATCCTTTTTCCCCACATTTTTTTTTTTTTTTTTAGAAAATCAGAAACTCAGGCTGCAGGTGTCACTCAGCAGCATTAGTGCCCACCTAGCGAATGTGAGGTCCTGAGTTCAACTGCAGGTACCAAAAAAAAAGGCGGTGGGTGGGGGAGAAAGAGCAACAACAGAAAATCAGAATCTCATATACGGGGCTGAAAATGCTGCTTTTTCTAGTTAACACTCTGGGAATCAAGGTAAACAAAGCTACTCTGCGAGCTCAAGCTTCTTTCTTCTGAAGGCGCCGTCCCTCCCCCTGCGTGGTCACGCGTTCTGCAGTTCTGTCAGGCAGAGTCGGCTTGTCTCAGTCCAGTATCTGTCTCCCCCTACCTTTCATGCTCAGCCATGGGCTCAGAGCAGCCACACCCGCTGCTACCCTTTTCCGATGGTCATAGTCACCACCTCTGAATGAACTGGCTTCCGTTTAGGGCTTACACAGAGCACCACAGGTACAAGCAGCATGAAAGTTCCCCACTGTCCACACATAGGAGTGTGGACTTCCTTGATGAAATGAGTCCATGAGGATCCAGGTCAGAAAGCAGAAACCATGGAGGCATTTCAAGCAAAGGGGGCTTAGGTCATGTTTCCCATCGATGTTGAAAGTCTAAAAAGGCAGGAAGGCATTAGCCAGATGCTGGCGGCCTGCTGGGTGGTAACAGACGCTGGCAGGTAGCACCTCTTTACAACTGGGAGCACAGGGTAGAAATGGGGTGATCAACTTTGAAGCTCCAGGGACTCCTCTAGCCTGCTGTCAAGACCCCCAGAGGAGCCCTGCGGAGTTTGTCCTGGGATTTGGTGTCAGAGGAGGAACAGATTCGAGCCATAGCTACCCTTCATTTCTGCC
>RJWM01014832.1:0-49403 GCA_004363535.1 Dasyprocta punctata | reverse complement strand
GCTCTTTCAGACTGCCACCTTCTCCACATTGGGGCTGGGCTGTTTTTCAGTTGAGCATTCATAAGGTAAGTACTACCAAGGGGGAAGACAGCTTGCAAGAATGTTCCTTTTCTTCTTCACAACTACCAAGAATTTAAAAATTTTTAATTAAGAAAGTGATACCTTCGACCTATGACTTGGGAAATCAAAGCGTATGCTTTCTGAGAGGCACAGAAGATGTTGTGATGGGGCTTAATGCCTTTTTTGGAATAAGCCAATTATAGGCTTCTTAAGAAGATAACTCCTTGGCAAGATAAAACTATCATCTCTTCTGAAATGGCAATTTCCTTATTCTTAAGACTGTAGCTGACTTTACGATAAAGTGGAGAACAATGACACAGCCTGATGATCTTTGTTAGTTTTTAATGTCATACACCAGAACACATGAATGAAAGCCGTATCACCAGCAAAGTCAACTCCTTTACTTGGCCTAGATACAAGCTGTACACAGCTTGATTAAAATGAACTTTTTCTTCACCATAACTAGATGTTTTTAAAAAGAGGCTAGGGAAGAAAAAATCAAGAATAAAGGTGCTCTTGGTAAGTAATTTTGATTAGCTGGCTCCTCAGCTGGTTGCAGATGAGCACGGAGGTTCAGTTGTTCTGTTCCAGGTTCCTCTCCTGGCTGGAAGCCCGAGACGTGGAGAAGGGAGCAGGGCCATGGTCCTCAGGCCTGGAGACCAGCCGGGCAAACTTTTGGTGACAGATGCTCAAAAATCATCTGAGACCCCGCTCAAAGGCAATATTCCTAATGGAACAGCCAGGCAGCCTGGGTTCCCTACAACTACTAGTACAAGCGACAGAAGGAAAAAGGCTCAAAGGGCAAAACAAAAATGAAAACCTGAGCATTGTTGGTGGGAATGAATTTGAGAGTCAAGGGTGGGTCTGTTTAGCAACACCTGCCAAGCTGGAGAATGCGGGCACTAGGTTCAGACTGGCACCAAAACGAGGAAGGCAAGGCGAAGCAGAGCGGCCGGATCTAAGCAGCAGTTCCCACACAAACGTGCTGCCACAGGCAGCGGGATGCGAGCAGTGGCCTCACCCCTGGCAGAGCGGAGGCCACATGAGAGGCACCAGACTCATCCAGACATGGTCCCCGTCTGCCACCCAGCAGAGTAGCCTGCTCTGGGCCCCAACTGAGGGTTCTTTTAGCACCTATTATGGAAGTATGTTTCTTTTTGGCAGGAGTGAAGGAAGTGAATACAGATGAAAATGACTGGCAACTGAAGTCATGGATTAAGGAAATGAGAGCAGCTCTAGGTGATGGCCTGCATTTCATCAAAGATCCATCCATTTGCCCGCTTGTTGTCTACAGTGGGATGCAAATTCCATTTAGAACGATGGGCTGAAAACTACTGCCCCCCAATGGCTTAATTTTACATGTTAAGACAAAATTAGTTACACTTCTCTCCTTTCTTTTCCTTACAAAGTTTTAGAGAAACAAAGAGTTATATTTATGTAGTTTTCAAAGCTCTTCAATAGTCCAGTATTACTATTTTGATAGTCACTCTAAGACTTACGTTTCAAATAGATTGAAATGCATTATATTTTATTGAGACAGTCTCACTACATAGCCCAGGCTGGCCTCCTGCATGCTAGCATCACAGGCTTGCACCACTGCACTTGGCCTGCTCTGTCAGTTATCAAACACACTCGCACAACTGAAATCCAGTGTATGCTACTTTTTTCATATTCAGCATTATTAGTTTCTCACTAGGGAAGCTGTTAGCACTTACTTTTTAAAAATTAATTACATTTATAGTGTAGAACAAGTTTATAAAACCCGTGTGCAAAGTTTACTAGAAAAGGATAACACTATTTGTTTAGAAACAAGCTGCCTTCACTGTTTACACTTCCTTATTCTTGATATAAAGTAAGGACATATACTATTTTAAAATAATGCTTTTTAAATAATAAAATATACTGTAAATTCCTGAGCATAACAAAAATATCTTAAAAATATGTGGTCATTTGAAGTATAAAATAGCAAGTGTAAGAAAAGCATGATTGTAAAACTACTGTCTTGAGGCTTATAAACAGTACAAAATAGGGTGCCTTTTCTGAATGCATAATTATACATTAGTGCAAACAAAAATGTTCCAAATTTAATGGCTGCAAATCTCAAAGATTTGCAGAGGTGCGCAGCACGTGGAACTTCTTTAGTGTCATGCGAACTGAACCCAGTTCTCGATTGATCCTTTCCAAACGATCTTCCAAGGCTTCCTAGGTAAAAAGAATAGGAAAGTATGAGAATCTCCACCAAGTTTATGAATTCCACAAATATCAAACCAACCTTGCTTTTTATAAAAAAACAAATATAAATTTATTTTTTTAAGGTTTTTTTTGTACTGGGGATCGAACTCACGACCTTGCACTTTCCAGGCAGGTGCTTGTGATGCTGAGCTAAATCCCTGGCCCCAAGTATAAACTTTTTTTTTTTTTGCAGCACTGGGGAATCAAACTCACAACCTTGCCAGATGGGCACTTAAGCCACTGAGCCGAACTCCCAGCCCTAGTTTTTTGAAACAGGGTCGCACTATGTAGCTCAGGCCGGCCTTGCACTTGTGTTGTATCCCAAGCCAGCCTCGAACTCACTACGCTCCTCCTACCTCAGCCTCCCGAGTGCTGGGATTAAAGGCGTGCACCACCACGCTTGGCTGGGTATCTTTTTGAATTAAATGTGTTTCTTATATACAGTATATTGTTGGATCTTGCTTCTTGATCCATTCTGCCAGTCTATGTCTTTTGATTGGTGAATTGAGACCATTAAAATTGATGGTTAAAACTGACACATATTGACTTATCCTTCTCATGTTGTTTTCCTATTTTTTGGCTCCCCCCCTTTTTTTTCCTTTTTCCCTTCCCTCTAATTGTTTACCTTTCCTGGTGGATTCCTTCTATTTGGGTTCATGGAACTGTAGTACTTATCGTCCCTTTCTAAAATGTCCTTCAGAACATTTTGGAGTGCTGGTTTAGGGGTCGTGAATTTCCTCAACTATTCCTTACCATGGAAATATTTTGTTTCTGCCTCTATTTTCTTTTTTTTTTTTTTTTTGTGGCACCAGGGATCGAACTCACAGCCTCGTGCCTGACAGACAGGCGCTTAAGTCACTGAGCCAAACTCCTGGCCCTGGTTTTTTGATATGCCTCTATTTTGAAAGATAGTTTTGCGGGATACATCAATCTGGGTGGAAAGTTATCTTCTTTTAGAACTTGGAGTACTTCTCTTCAAGCTCTCCTTGACTTGAGAGTTTGTGCTGAGAAGTCTGCTGTGATTCTGATGGGCTTTCCTTTATAGGTGATTTGTTTCTTTTCCCTAACAGCTTTTAAAATTTTATTCTTGTGTTGAATTTCTGGAATCTTGACTATGATATTCATGGAAGTAGGTTTTTTTTTTTTAATCATTGTTAATTGGAGTTCTATATGCCTCACTTATTTGTATGTCAAATTCTTTTTCTCTACCAGGAAACTTTCCTGACACGATGTCTGTAAGGATGTTTTTAATGTCATTTGTAGTATCTCCTGCTTGTTCATTGACTCCAATTAATCTCAAGTTATTTTTGTCTCATCAAGCAGCTGCTGGGTTGATTTCTCATGTTCCCTTGATAGTTTTGAGAAATCTTTCTTTTCCTGGTCACTAACTGCAAGCCTGTCTTCAATATCTGAGATCCTGTCCTCACATGACCTAATCTGCTTCGAATACTTTCAGTGGAGTCTTTATTCTCCTGAATATCTGCTTGAATCTGCTTCATGGAATCCATTTGCTTCCTATGTTGTACATCCATAATTTGCTTAAGCTTGTTTATTTTTTTGTTTGTGTCTGCTCTAACATCACTAAGCATGGTGTGTATTTTGGTAATCTCTATGGTTATTTGAGAGATTATTTCTGATTTCATTTTTTCCAAAGCCTCATTCAGTTGCTTTGTTACCAGGAGAAACCTGGTAGGGGGCTTTTGGATTTTCCAGCCTCATTGCCCCCTGGGTTTGTCTTTGGTGAACTGGGTGTCTGAGGTTGTGACCTGTTCAGGTGTCTTCTCATTTCTTTTCTTTAGTTTAATTCCTAGAGTAATACCTGTTAGTTGCTTGCAGTGAGTTGCTTTAATGGTGGTATTAAGGACTTCCAGGTGATGAGCACTTCCTGGAGATATCTTCCAGGTGGAGCTGGTTCCTGGGCTCCGAGTCTATCGGAAAATCCCACCTCCTCAGTTTGTCAGAGATGAGAAATCGCTGCTCGCCTAGTCCAGTCCTTGGTCCCTTGGCACTATGCCTCAGCTCTCTCTGTGACCCCCAGTCAATCTCAGTCCTGGACCATCGAGGCCAACAGCTATCCAGATCTATTGAGTTAATTATGGCTGCAGTGGTACCCACAGCACCAAACACAGCCAACAAAACAGTAAACTGAGCCAACCCCTGATTTGCAACCCTCAACCATATAAACCAAATTTGTAGAATGCAAAACAATCATATACAATACATAGGTCCACAATATGTCAATTCTATCCTCAAAGGTCAGGACACAAAATGAATTCAAGAGAAGGCAGAGAAGTGGGAAAAGAGAAAGAGACTATAAGTAGGCTGAAGTACAAAGATGGTCCCACCAACTTAGGGAAACTGCTGCAGAAGACTGAGGGAAAAGAGAGTCAAAAGAGACAAAAAGGAGAACAGAACAAGACCACACCCAGAAGGAGGGCAGAAACCACACTCACACTCAAAAAAATAATAATAATAATAATAATAATAATAATGATAAACTAAACAAAACGAACAATAAAAAGAAAAAAAAAAGACAAGAAAAAGAAAGAAAAGAAAAAAGAAAAGAGTCTACTTCCACGGTTCTCTCTGGATTCATTGTTAGACAGCCTGTGGAGACATCAACCCAAATTGTGGCATTGTATCCCAGCAAGCCAGCAACTGCTCATGGACGGAATAGTAGACAACCTTAGCAGGCCTGCCCTGAGAACAGACTCCTTGGGCTCGCTGCAGTCCAAGCAGACTCCACAGGTCTGTGTCCAGCTAGGAGCCACTGGGGGAAGCAGGCAACAGTTTTAGCTCCAGGGTTATCTGGCTGACTCCAAAATGGCTCCTGGCAATTGCTCTCTCCCGCAGGAGGACTGGGTCCTCTGCACTCACCGCCAGCCAGCACAGTCCTCCGTGCCCACCGCTCTCCTCCACCAACAAATGGCTTCACGGAGGCCCTCAGGGTCACCAGCTGCTGCCAACACTGTGATCGTGTGCCCCCAGGCTCCAACAGCTCCCCTCACACAGTGAGTCTGGCACCAGGCGAAGGCACTGCCAGCTACTGCCTTCTTCTTTGTTGAAATTTTTCTTTTCACTCTCTCTGTGGGGTTCAATTCAGATTTCAGACTCTTCCTGGGTCTAAGGAACCCATTTCCCTCCTTTTTGTCTTCCTCAGGATGGTGCGTTCCCATGCCTAGACGGTGTCTCTCAGAGAGGCTGTTTTCTCCGCATCTAGTCCCTAACTCTTTTGGAAAGATATCTCTAAGGAGCAGAAACCACCCAGAATCCAGAAGAGCGGCTCCTCTCTGTCCTGAG
Source organism: Dasyprocta punctata (assembly GCA_004363535.1). Taxonomy (NCBI): domain Eukaryota; kingdom Metazoa; phylum Chordata; class Mammalia; order Rodentia; family Dasyproctidae; genus Dasyprocta; species Dasyprocta punctata. The sequence goes on along the minus strand of RJWM01014832.1, from coordinate 43,811 downwards.
GCCTTGCTGTGCACTCCATGACTCTAAGGAAGCAGGGTTTTGCTCCAGGGCCCCACTGCCATTGACCTGAGGCTCAAAGCCTGTTGTAACATATTTCTTAACCATATTTCTTTGCAAGTCTGTGAGTACTGCCCTTCGACTCACTCCTTCCCAGAGTGCCAGGTTCAAGGAAGCACAAGTGTGAAGCCCTGATAAGCGTCAAACTATACTCCAGAAAGTCTGCCATCATTTCGTTTCCATCTGCTATAGATGGCAGGAGCTCTTCTACGTTCTGAGAATCGTTTCTGTGTGATGAGTTTTCCTGTGGCACATTAGGTGAAGTGTGTTCACTTCTTACTCGTTAGAGGCCGGAACACTTGCAACTACAGCTGGTCCAGTGAGCTGCTTGTGAGCCACACGAGCTCCCTCAGCCCCTCCACACCCGCAACCCACAAACAGATCTAATGCCCTTCAAGTCTTATTTTTAAGAGCCAGAAAAAACTTATAATGTTCATTATATTAAAGTATATTAAGGGCCAGGAGTTTGGCTCAATGGCTTAAGTGCCTGTCTGGCAGGCGCGAGGCTGTGAGTTCAATCCCCAGTGCCACAAAAAATAAATAAATAAATAAATAAAAATAAAGTAATATTAGCCAGGCAAGGTGGCGCGTGCCCTTAATCCCAGCACTTGGGAGGCTGAGGCAGGTGGATCATTGTGAGTTCAAGACCAGCCTGGGCTACAAAGTGAGTTCAAGGCCAGCCTGAATTACATAGTGAGACCCTATCTCAAAAAATAGGGCCAAGGATTTAGCTCAGTGGCCTAAGCACCTGCCTGGCAGTCTCAAGGTTGTGAGCCTGGTACCAAAAAAAAAAAAAAAAAAAAAAGTGTATTATATATTTCTAATCAGGAAGCAGAGTATCAACAAGTTTTCCTAAACACTATTTGAAGAATTTCATGTGTTGAATCTTGCAAATCATACAATAATTTCCAGAGCAAAAGCAGTAAAAAGACTGGGTGAGAGATGCCCTAGAAGGAGCCCTTGGTTACTTGTGTGGGGGGGTGTCTTTCTTTTTGTATCACAGATCAGAATGAAAATGAACTTTAACTGAAATTAAGGTGCTCAAAAGCTATGACAGATTCATACCTGCTGTTAGGTTTCAAACATTACTAGAAAAGATTTTGCTTTGGTTTTTGTTTTTTTTGAGAAAGAGTCTCATTACTCATCCAGGCCAGCCTTGAACTCGCTGTGATCTTCCTGCCTCAGCCTCCCTCATGCTGGGATTACAGATGTGCACCACCATTCCTGGTTACAAGGGAATTTTAAATGTCCCATGGCTTCATGCATTTAAGTTGTCTTTGAAAAGCAACTGAAGAAATGCACATGGGCCATATCACCTGCACCACCTCCTGCTCAGTAAAGGAATCACATCTCTGTCTAGTTCTACAGCCATTCCCATTGCAAAGTTCAGTGTTTCACATGCTTACTAAACAAATGACAGTATTTAAAAACAAATGACAGGGCTATGGGCCTGTCAAATGACAACAACAAAAACTAACACAAGAGCAGGACTAACTATATACAGTCTGGCTGGGTGTGGTGGTACATGTAGGTAATCCCACTTTGGAGGCTGAGGCAGGAGAATCACTGTGCATTCCATGCTAGTCTGAACTACACATTGAGTTCAAGGCCAGCCTGAACCACAGAGCAAGACCCTGTCTCAAAAAACAAATGAAACAAACAAAACAAAACAATCTACAGTCTGTTCAAAGGCACACTGCAGACTAGGGCTATTGCTTAGTGGTGGACCACTCACCTAGTATACATATGCAAGGCCCTGGTTCGATCCCTCGGGATTGCAAAAAAAGGAAAAACACAAACAAACAAACAAACAAAAACCACTGCCATTTTCTCCCCAAATATGATGAACTCCATCTTGAAGTCTAAAGGTAAAATCAGTTTTAGTCCTGAAGGCTGGGCACACAGTTATGAAATAACTACAACCACCAAAGCCTCCCACAAAGGCTGAAGGCTCTGACTGCCTGCAGCTCAGGTTCTGTCGCTATGCAGCTCCCCTGGATAAAGCGTGTTGGCTAGCACCGAGCCCCTCATGCAGACTCAAGCTGTGACATGTCACCTGGTTCAGTCTCATCTGCAGGGTGATTCTTCCTCCAGGAGACGGCATCCGGCTTAGGGCTGCCTCGATCTGTTAACACACGCAAAGAAACTTAAATAAAAACAAAAGAATTCTAACTACCAGCAGGGAGGGTTATGACACAGATTGGAAAGGAAAGATTTCAGCTCAGTGTTGTCTTGCCCATTCTGACTTCACTAAGTTCCCTCGGCAGTCTGCTGGCAATGACAGTGTATGTCCCTGCGGTCAGGTCCCGGGACAGGTTTGACTCAACAACTCCCTTCTGGCTACTTGTTAGACATAAACATAAGTTCAGAAAGAGATTTGTAAAATTTGTTTATTTTACCTGGTCTTTTTCTTTGGTAAGTTCATCAAAAAACCGCTCCGTTTCAGCTAGGGTCCTAATTTTTGCTGTATATTCAAAGTCACGGCCCTGTGGTGTTACTGAGACAGGCTTGCACTGCTCAGAGCTAACTGATTTGCTCTTCTCCGCAGCTGCTCGCATAGAAACTAGCTTCGCTCCACTCGGCAAGGGCTCAGGGTGAGAGCTATGACTAGCACAGCTGTCAATGGCCTTTTCTAAAATGCTTGTTTCTGTCAGAAAGGAAAGAAGTGCCTTACATTTCTTAACAGCTTTCCCAACAGACCACATACATACATACATACATATATATATTAAGTATGTTCCCCAACTTCGACTTCTGGAAATAGCTACTACATGGCCTCAAAAAGTAACAGAGATATAATAATCGATTATATTTACTCAGTGCTTTTTCTCCAAGAATTCTAAAAGCTTTCATAAGTTCTCAAAATGACCTTAAGCAAAGTTTGTGTAAACATAATTAAACTTTAAGCAAATAAACCAAAAGAAAAGAAAACTTTAAAGACTAAACTCATAACATGTAGTAGACATACAACAACACTAAACAGTTACCATTTTAGGGCCTAACCAAGTGATTCCACGTATCTTACAACTTTACTCCAAATTTAAGATACAAATGAGAAAAAAAAAAATTACCCAAAGTCAAAGTTGCTTATAAATTACAGAGCTTAAAAGGAAAGCTCTGGCAATGAAACATTAACATTGCCTGTACCTCAGTTTCCCAACTTTCTCATGAGGATAACAACAGTAACATAAGCGAAGCATTATGAATGCTTGTTTTAAAAGGTCCCTGAGTAGAAAAATATTTAAGCATAGAATATTCTAAGATAATATCTAGAACCTTGAAAGGACACCAGAATCTCAGAAAAATGAATGACTGTAACTCTACTAGGCAGCGATGGTGGCATGCACCTGTAATTCCAGCACTCAGGAAGCTGAGGCAGGAGAACAGCTGTTTGACAAAGTGAGTTCAAGGCCAGCCTAAACAACATAGTGAGACCCTGTCTCAAAAAAAGAAATTAATAAATTTTAGGAAAAAATACCTTCTGAGTCATTCAGAGGAAGAAACTGGAGCTGCTTTCTTGGACTGGGTCGTTGCAATGTGGACACAGGGACAGTATCTAAATCATCCAAAAGCATATCAAATCTATTGAATGAAGCAAGTTACTTGTGAGAAAAAGTGTGAACTGATTTTCCCTATCTTCACCAGTACTATAAGTTTGGATCCAGTTAGCTCACATTTACGTACTTTCTTAAAAGAAAGTTGGTCACGTGACTCTCTAAGATGAAACGTAATGTCTATTTTCTCACACAAAATGACACAGCAATCGCATACGAGAGGTGTAAACCAAGTACCCGTACACTGTGGTTTAAGCTTTAAGACACAGGGTAGGCACTGGCCAGTTTTGTAGGAAGAAACTGTACTGCAAGCTCCCCCGAGCCTGGTGGACTGGGCCCCAGAGGACCATTTTCAGGAGCAGGCGAAGCCAACAGTGCCGGAGCCACACACACGCAGCCCACTCTCTGCACGAGTGACTCCAGAGCCTCCGAGACCCTGCACCTTAGAGGAAGGCACAGAGCCATCGCCCTCCATCCAAAAGCAGGGCGGGCGCTGGGTGGTGTTTTGAATCTAGTACTGTGAGTTTCCGTAGATAAAAACTGTTTTCATGTACTACAATGCTTTGTTTTTCATGATACTCAAAATGTAAATAACTTAAAGTCAGAGTTCCCACTGAGAAACTGAAAAATCAGTGAGAGCTCCAGGCAGAAATCAATGTTTTTTAATATAGGAGAGGAAGGGGACAAAAAAAAGAATTAAGATGTGTTGTGTGCGGGTCCCAGTCCCCCACAGTGAATGTAATCATTATGCACCGTAAACATGGACTAATTAAAAAAATCAGTAATATATATCTTACTCTGCAATTTTAGGGAACTTACCGAATTGGGCTGCTTTCATTTTTGCTAAGTAGATGACTAAATCCTGGGGACAAATTTTCCTTTGGGGATCGCTTTGGACTGTAAGCCATCGTCACAGGTGTTAACATAATCTCTCTTTTTGCTATAGAAGAAAAGAAAGAGCAAATATTCTTCTCCTTATGTACACGATAGACTATGTTGCTAGAACAGGTTTTCAGTAGAGAACTTTCCTCCTCATTTTATTTTTTTAAATTAATTGATTTATTTGGTTTTGAGATAGCATTTCACTAAGCAGTTCAGGCTGCCCTTGAACTCATTTGTACCCTAGGCTGACCTCAAACTCACAGTGATCCTCTTGCCTCAGGCTCCCCAGTGCTGGGATTAAAAGTGTGCACCACCACACCCAGCTCCCCTCATTTTAAAAGTACCATGATTTCACTGTAAAACTAGAGGTAACCCCTGCTAGTGTTTTAGTGTACCAGACTAGTTGCAACAATCTGGCTCAAAACACATTTCTCAGGATTTTAGGAGAGGACTGGAATAAGATGGAAGCACCAGTGTGCACTAGTGAACACTCTTATAACACAGCAAAGACAAAACACTCTGAAAAAGTAAAAATAAATGAAAATGCCAAGCGTGGTGGGGGGTGCCTGTAATCCCAGCACTCAGGAGGCTGAGGCAGAAGAATTGCCACGAGTTTGAGGCCAGGCTGGACTACACAGCAAGACGCTGTCTCAAAAAATAAATTGATTAAAAAAAAAATCTCTGAGGCTGCTGGGAAGGGGACAGTGAAGACACAGACATTGAAAGCTTCTGCTTTAAAACAAACCTGGACTCAGCTGAAGAGAAAAGGCAACTGATGCTGAGTAACTGGGGTGAAATATGTAAGAAGCATCTCTCTTCGCTTTTCTGACTAACGTGAACTATGTGAATTAATGTGTAATCAGTAGCTGTCTACTCTCAGAAACCTGGAAGTAGTTTTACCTGCAAACAATTTATTAGACACATAAAAGCATCTGAGTTTAATTAACTGAGATTTCTTATTTTGCAGCAACTTTGCAATCAGACAGCTTTCCTGAGTGAGCGAGTAAAACGGGTGTGTTCAGGGGACTGGTTCAAGGGTGTGATCCCAGGGGCTGTGGAGAGGAGAGAGCACACGGGCACCACCGCTCCCCCAATCCGCAGACCACGTAGCCAGCTCTTACTTGGAACACTGGATTTGCGATTCGAAGGTGGCAAAGACGATGATCTCTGGGAGGCAGAATTCTGTCTCTTTTGTCTCTGCTGGGCCCATTTCTCTGGGGAACGACTTGTATTGACTAAAGATTCAGCTGGCCGAGGATTTGCTAATTCTGTAACAGGCAAATGCAAAACAAATCAAAACAAACGTGGCTTCAGTTACCTGCCTTTATTACTGATGTCACACTACACAAGGCTCTGCTCAAGGTTTTTCTCTTTTCCTTTTGGTGGCACTGGGGGTTGAGCCTTCACACTAAGCCTCGTGGCCAGCCCTTTATACACTTTTTTCTTTTGATGAGGTCTTGCTAAATTGTCAAAACGGTGTGAACTCATGATCCTCCTGCTTCAGCCTCCCAGAGTGCTGGGGTTACAAGCATGCACCACCATAGCTGGCTCAAAGCATTTCTTCTTGCCATTCAGGTTGTCATTATTATTTGCAAATGCACATTATAAAGATAAAAGTGCTTGATGAAGAAAAACGTGGGCGTTTATAATGAATTCACATTGGCTTCCTGTTTACATTCAAAGCATTGAAGGTGATCTGTCAGGAGTTTATTTTAGGAAGCAGGTTACTAATGTATTTACTAGGAGGCTCTGCTGTGTAGCTGCAACCCCAGAGATGCGAGGACAGGACTGGCAGTCTGAACAAGCAAGCAGGGGAGAAAGCAAGAGAGGCAAGCAGCTGATGACCTGTGAGGCACAGCACTAAAGAAACGCCTTGTCCTCTCTACAGACACTTGAGAACCAGAAAGGGAAGCAACACAGGAAGTTTTAACACCTCACTTTACGAACAACAGAAGTCTGTCACAAGAAGGACGAACTGAGGTAAAGACTTTTCAAATATCTTAAGAATGCCACAGAAGGCTTTTTAATAATCAATGTAATATGCAATTTGCTTTGTATAAAAGGTACATGCTATGCCAGGACTGATGAATTATTAAGCAGGGGATTCAATTATCTATGAAATGGGCTAGAGCAGCAGTATCGCAAATTAAACTGCACCGCATTACCTGAGAAATTGAATTTTTCAGAGGTAATATAAATGGGGGAGGGAGGGAAGATTCCTCTGTCTATACAAAAGAAGGAATAAAGTAAATACTTACTACATGAGGTATCCTCTTTCTCTGTCTGTGTCCCCCAATTTTTAAATATTCTTTCTTGATCAAGTTCTTTTAAAGCTTTCATGATCGGTGTGTCTGGAGTCTCACTTTGTCTTTTAATCAGTAAGCTTGCGGGTAAACTTCCGGGGGGAGAGTCCTTCTCCAGAGGAGAGCGGCACCTTAAACAACAACTGGCATTGTAAGTGCTGCTCCCTGCATGGGTTCTGGTGCCAAGCAGAAATGAAAGCCCTAACCTCAGGTGATGGGACTCAGAGGTGGGGCACTAGGGGGCCGGCAGGCAGGACCAGGGTCATTAGAGTGAAGTCCCCATCATGGAGTTAATGTCCTTATGAAAAAACAAAGCTGGGCTCAGTGACAGACACCTGTCACCTCAGCTACTTGGGAGGCTGAGGCAGGAAGAGTACAAATTCAAGGCTGGCCTGGGTGGCTTGGCAAGAGCTTGTTTCAAAAAAAAAAAAAAAAAAAAAAAGTGTCGCTGGGACATAGTGATAAAGTGATAAAGCGCCCCTGGGTTTCATTCCCAGTATAGCAAAAAAACCAAAACAGAACAAACAACATCAGCACGCTCTCTCTGCCACATGCCTGAGACAGGCCACCTAGGGAGAGACTCCTCCGGAAGACTGACGGAGCTGGCAGTGATCCTGCCTTGCGGCCTTCAGATGAAGTGCTGCCCAAGATACCCAGCCCTGGCGATTTGTTACAGCACGCCAAGCGAAGGCACAGCTTACAAGGATTGTTAGGGAATTAACAGGAGAGTTGACCATTAATATTCCACAATGAATATGCATGCTTTAAATGCAAATAATAAAAACTGAACCTGCAGATAGGAAACCAGTGCTTCCTAGTCTTTTAACATCCTAGCACATTATATTTGGTTTGTTGTTTTTGTTTGTTCATTTTGGTTTTTTGAGACAGGATCTTGCTATGTAGTTGAGGCTGGCCTCAAACTCCTGGCGATTCTCCTGCTTCAGCCTCTCAAGTACTAGGATTATAGGCATGAGCCATCACACCCAGCCAGAAATACTGTATTTGTTATTTATTTATTTATTTATTTATTTATTTATTTATTTATTTTTGCGGCACTGGGGATCAAACTCACAACCTTGCACCTGCCAGGGCAGATGCTTAAGCCACTGAGCCAAACTCCCAGCCTTGGTTTTTTGAGGCAGGGTCGCACTGTGTAGCTCAGGCTGGCCTTGAGCTCATGTTGTAACCCAAGTTGGCCTGGAACTCACAACGCTCCTCCTACCTCAGCCTCCCGAGTGCTGGGATTAAAGGCGTGCGCCACCACACCCAGCTCTAGAAATGCTGTATTTGTATGACACCCTGGAGCGCAGGGCTGAGCTCATCATAGGGCCTTAGGGTATCCTCGAGAGAGGACCATCGTGTCACCCTGTGAGCCACACTGTGCTCCCTGAGGACAGGTGACGATGCTGAGAGTCCACCTAAGTAAAAGAGACAAAACGTGTGTCTCAAACTAAAATAGGACATCCGAGGCTGGGCACAGTAATGCATGCCTGTAATCCCAGCACTCTGGGAGGCTGAAGCAGGAGGATCAACAGTTCAAACCCAGCCTGGGCAACTTAGCAAGACCCCGACTCAAAAAAGAAAATACATTTTTAAAAAGGGCATCAAAGGTGAGAATATATCTCAGTGCAAAGGCCCCACATTCAATCCCAGCACCACTTAAAAAAAAAAAAAAAAGTCCTCAAAATGAAGACATTAAAGAACCACACAGACAGCTCTGGGACAGGAATGTGGCTATGTGGTGGAGAACCCACCTAGCATACTCAAAACCATGGTTTTATCCTCAGCACTGCAAAACACAAAACAAAACAGAAAAGAGATGGCTCCTTCTGTCTTTCTGAACATTCAAGGCACACAAACCACTAAGAAAGCAGAGCACCAGAGCCAGCCCCCTCAGTGGCTATCTTACCCAGGACCCCCGGTCCCCTCACGCATGTCTTCCACCTTCCCGTCCCGGGCGGCCAGCGGCTGGCCGGTGAAGATGGAGTACTCTGCGCCCGGGATCAGCCACTTGCGCCTGCTGACGTCCGAGGTCGCTAGCGTGCTGTTGGAATGAAAAAACATTCTGGTCTTGTGCTTCAATTTAGACCTGCTTTCAGGTAGTATTTACATATTCACATGGTGACCCAAAAACCACAGGCAGTAATCTATATTTTAGATACATGAATTCTATTTTACAGTTTTAAAATTGAATTGAGAGAGCTGGGCGTGGTGGCTCACGCCTTTAATCCCAGCACTTGGGAGGCTGAGGTAGGAGGAGCGTTGTGAGTTCGAGGCCGGCTTGGGCTACAACGCGAGCGTAAGGCCGGCCTGAGCTACATAATGCGACCCTGCCTCAAAAAACCAGGGCTGGGAGTTTGGCTCAATGCCTTAAGCGCCTGCTCTGGCAGGCGCGAGGTTGTGAGTTCAATCCCCGGTGCTGCAAAAAAAATAAATAAATAAATAAAATAAAATAAAATAAAATTGAACTGAGCCATTATTTTTGGTTTCTATTGCTTCTAAATATTTCCGAATTGCTGTCAAGATCTAGCACTTGCCATGTGGTGGCACATGCTTGTAATCCCAGCACACGGGAGGCTGAGGCAGGAGGACTGCCACAAGTTCAAGGCCAACCTGAGCTACATAGTGAGTTCAAGAGTAGCCTGAACTACATAGTGAGAGCCTACCTCAAAAAAAAAAAAAAAACAAACAAAAACAAATTAATTTAAAAAGCAAAACAAAACAAAACAAAACACCAGACCTGGTACTCACAGCTCTTCCCAGCCGTCAGCTGCCTCCTAGTGCCCTCCAGCCCCGTTCCTCCCAATGGAGCCCAGGGAAAGCAGCGTAAGTAGGGCTGCCTTCTTGTTCCTTCAGATTCACGCCATTCGACAGAACTTTCCACAAACCCAGAAATGCGCTCTATCTGCACTGGCAGCATGGCAGCCACAAGTCAGGCCAGGGAGACTGAGAGCCACCTCTTAGTGTCACAAGTAGCCATCAGCAGCACAGTTCTAGTCTACTGCGTCCTCCACGTTTTCAGGCAAACCCTGCTGGCCCGAGGGTCCCATGTCCCCGTGAGCAACATGCCCTTTAGCAGATTCCAGGTTCTGCTCATCTCATCTTCCCATGCCTAATGCCATTAGGAGCTGTGCTCGACTTCTGCCCCGCAGCCTCGGCCTCCACTGCTCAGCTGTCTCCCTCCGAGGACACTGCTGGGCCCGTCACCACCAGAGAGGGCGCACCTTCTAGACATCAACACTCCAGGCCCAGCTTCTGCTTGCAGCTCTGGCAGCACAGCAGCCGGCCCACCGGCCAGTCCCTTCCTAGTCACCTGCTTCCTCTCTCTGCTCCGAGCCCACACTCACCACTCCCTTCCCCCTCACCTGAGCCTGCCAGGCTGCGGTGACCTCACTTCCTGTCTCCACTCCCACAGCAGAACCTGGCTGGGGAAAAAGTCACCCAGTTGTGTGGTTCCATCATCGCGCTCTGCAGTGGACACCCTCCTAGCATCATGACCATCTGACACCCTCCTCTCTTTTTTCTATGACTGGGTTTCTACTGTCAATCATTTCAGGTTTTTTGTTTTTGTTTTTGTTTTTTTTTTGAGACAGGGTCTTACTTAGTCACTGAGTTGCACAGGCTGGACTCAAACTTATGGTCCTCCTGCCTCAGCCTCCCAGAGTGCTGCTGGGATTACAGGCCCCGCAGAGCCTGCTTTTAGCCCTCAGCCCCTCCACCTCTCAGCAGCATGCAACACCTGTGACGGTGAACCTGTGTTCCCATCTAGTTTTCTAACAGCTTTTCTCAGGCTCCTTTACCAACTCCTCCACTGAACTTCAAAACAGGGCTCTTCTTAGCTGGACACGGTGGCACATGCATGTAATCTCAGCATTCTGGGAGGCTGAGGCAGAAAGATCCCACATTCAAGGGATAGGCAACTTACCAACTTAGAAAGACTGTCTCAAAATAAAGGCTGGGCACGTAGCTCAGTGTGGCGTCTGTGGGCTTATTAACCTAAGTACCACACAGGGATGACCAGGAGGTGGAGAGAGCTCCCTTCTCACTAAACACCCTCAGTTCCTACCACAGCTGTGAAATAATTCTGAAATTTGTAACTCTAGCCTAAGATGTTTTATTCTGAGCCCCAAACTTAAATTTCTAATTGCCCATTTGATTTGCATTTAGAATTCATGTGAATGTTAAAAATATTTACCATGGGAATTCTGATCTCTTCCCTGGGCCAATGTGTATAGCACCTTTAGAAGTCCGAGAGAAAAGGCAAAAGCAATCCCACCCTCCCTTCTCACTGGTCAGCCACGCTCCGGGACTCTATGTGTAGAACCCCCTGGAGGACTGCGCCCACGGTTACCCTGGTTAACATCCTCCCCAGGCTGCAAGAGCCTCGCTAGTCCTCCTGCTTCCACTCTATCTCTTCCCCATCCTCCCCTCACAGCAGAAATACTGAACCGCACATCTCAAGTAACACTGTTTTACTGTACAAAGATCTTCAAAGGATTCTTCTTTCTTTCTTTCTTTCTTTTTTTTTTTTTTTTTGTCTTTTTGAGACAGGGTCTCAGTATGTGGTTCAGGCTGCCTTAGGCTCACTTTGTAGCCCAGGCTGGCCCCAAAATCACAATGATCCTCCTGTCTCTGCCTCCCAAGTGCTGGGATTACAGGCATGCACCACCACACCCAGCTCTTCAAAGAATTCCTAACAGACTCATAAAGCCCAAGCTCCTGACCGAGACCTACAAAGCCACGTATGATCAAGCCTCGATGTCACCAGGGCTGCTTTACCTCTTGCAGGGACTGTCCAGGCCACCCACACCTCCCTTAGGTCCTTCCAACACGCTGGCTTCCGTGTGGACCGTCCCTGTCCCTCAGCCCTCCACAGTTTCTGCTCCACCACTCCACACTTTGCTCATCTGCTTCCTGTCACCCCATAAACAGCCTTCCCGAACCCTCAACTTTGGCTCCCTCTGTTTTTTTTTTTTTTTTTTTTTTTTTTGCGGCACCGGGGATCGAACTCATAACCTCACACCTGCCAGGGCAGGCACTTAAGCCATTGAGCCGAACTCCCGGCCCTGGTTTTTGGAGGCAGGGTCACACTATGTAGTCCACACTGACCTTGAACTTGCTATGTAGCCCAGCCTGGCCTCAAACTCAGTCATCCTCCAGCCTCAGCCTCCCAAGTGCTGGAATTATAGGAGTGCACCACCACACTCAGTTCTTGAATAGTCAATGTCAGTTACTTACCAAATTTTTGTTTAAATAAAAGAATTCACTATGCTGTGCTATGATTAATTAATGAAGATCTAGAAAAAGTGTCTCTCATGATAATTACAACTTAGGTTAGAAATGATAATTTAAAAATAATTGCTTTCTCTCCAGGCATAGTGGTGTACGCCTGTAATCCCAGCACTCAGGAGTCAGAAGGTTGAGGCAGGAGGACTGCAAGCACAGCAAGACCCAGTCTCAAAAAAGAAAAAAAAAAAAAAAAACTAACTTATTTTTTTTGGTACCAGGGACTGAACTCACGACCTCGTGCTTGCCAGGTGGGCGCTTACACCACTGGGCTAAATCCCCAGCCCCCAAAAACTAATTATTTTGTAATAAATGTCAATATTATGAAGCTACGATCTTTTATTAATACCCTTTCTAACAAAATGACGGCTAGTAAGTAGTTCTAAAATGAAAAACACTCTGTAGCTGGATCAAATACTGCTCTGAGGGCCGGGGAGGCACTTCGCGGTGCAGCAGGAGGGCACCTGCTTAGCTCGCACCAGGCCCTGGGGTGCACCCCCCACCCCGTACACACATGCACGCGCGCACACACGCACACATGAACACAACACAAAACAACAAACTCAGATCATAGCAAAGCTAAAATAGAAAAATACATACAACCTAACAGGTCCATCTTCAAAGCTCTTCCCCTTAACACAGGAATAAAATGTCTAGAATTTTAGGACTGAAAGACCTTTTGAGATATTCTAGCCCATCTCCCTTGTTTTTAGAAATAATAAACCTGAGCTCCTAAAAAAAAGTGCAGGAACTTGTCTAAGGTCTCACAGCTAGGCAGGGTCAAGAGCAAAGTACGTTCCAAATTTCCTTACTCTAAACCCAGGGCTTCATGCATGCTAGGAAAGTGCTCTACTACTGAGCTGCATCCCCAGCCCTTTTCTACTTTTTATTCTGACTCAGGGTTTCAGCTAAATTGCCCAAGCTGGCCTCAAATTTGTAATCCTCCTGCCTCAGCCTCCCAAGTAGGTAGAACTACAGGCATGTATTACCCCTCCAGGCACAGTAATTTTTTTTATACATGTCTAAATTCTGTAAGGATACTTAACCTTGAATTTCTGTGGGGTTTTTTTGTTTTTGTTTTTTTTGGGGGGTTTTTTTGGTACCGGGGATTGAACTCACAATCTTGTGCTTACCAGGCAAGCACCTGAGCCACTAAGCTAAATCCCCAGCTCTTGAATTTCTAATGATTTAAACAGAAAAGCTTCTCTTTGTCATGTAAGCATATACCAGCCAGGCATGGTGGCATATACATGTAATCCCAGTACTGGGGAGGCTGAGGCAGGAGAACTGCTATGAGTTCAAGGCCAGCCTATGTTACATAATGAGTTCAACACCAGCTTGGACTACAGTGAGAGCCTGTCTCAAAAAAGAAAAAAAAAAATAATAATAATAATACAAGCACGCACCTATCTTCTAGTGTTACAGCTGTAGATTAAATGAAACTTACTTGGCACGTGAGGGCCTCACGTGAGTGTTGGAATTATGACGCAGACTTAACATGTTTTCGTGCTCCACTTGTTTCACTTGAGCTTCAAGTTTTGAAATTGTTCTAATTCAAAAGGGATATGATAAATTAAGTACATTTCAACAAATTTTAAATATACTACAACTAAAGTCATTTATTTATTTATTTTTATTCTTTTGGCTTTTTCAAGACAGGGTCTTGGTTTGTGGTTCAGGCTGGACCTGAACTTACTATATAGCCCAGGCTAGCCTCAAATGCATGGTAATCTTCCTGTCTTAGCCTCCCAAGTGCTGGGATTATAGGCATGTGCCACCACCCCCAGCATAAAATAACAGTCCCTCCTAGAAAAGATGCATAAAAAAGCTGCCTCTTTATAAAATCTTTTTCATAGTAAATTATCACCACCGAACTTTTTTTCTTTTTTCTTTTTTTGGTACCAGGGATCGAACTCACGACCTTACGCTTGCCAGGCAGATGCTAGTTATACCACTGAGCTAAATTCCTGGCCCCACCACCAAACTTTTAAGAGCTAAGCAAAATCAGGGCAAATAAACAGGAAAACACATATATTAAGTTCTACAAGGTATATTTTAAAAAATGAAACAATAAATAGTATTAATAAAGCAAGTAAAAAAGTTACATAAATTTGACAACAAATCAAACATGCCAAGTATAAACACATCAAAACATCAAATAAAGCCGGGCGTGGTGGCGAACGCCTTTAATCCCAGCACTCGGGAGGCTGAGGTAGGTGGAGTGTTTTGAGTTCAAGGCCGGCCTGAGCTACATAGTGCGACCCTGCCTCAAAAGACTAGGGCTGGGAGTTTGGCTCAGTAGCTTAAGCACCTGTCTGGCAGGCATTAGGCTGTGAGTTTGATCCCCGGTGCCGGAAAAAAAAAAAAAAAAAATCAAATAAGCCAGGTATGGTGGTGCACGCCTTTAATCCCAGCACTCGAATTGCTGAGGCAGGCAAGCATTGTGAGTTCGAGGCTGAGGCCGGCTTGGGCTACAACAAGCCTATATAACATGAGTGCAAGGCCAGTCTGAACTACATAGCGCGACCCTGTCTCAAAAAACTAGGGCTGGGAGTTTGGCTCAGTGGCTTAAGCACCTGCCTGGCAGGGGAGATGTTGATCCCTAGTGCCAAAAAAAAAAAAAAAAAAAAAATCAAATAAGCTGCATTCTAACCTGTTTAGTGTAACATACATATATTCATGCAGGCAAAGTATAAATAACAATTTCACAAAATAGAAAGAAGCTTAACTTCCAAAATAAAGCTGCTAAAAAGAACTCTCTACCAATAAAAAGAGGCAATGGCTAAAATACCCCAGGCAATTCTTCACCTTTCAGCATTTGCCTCATTTGTGCTGCGTCAGGATGAAAGTCTATTTCTAATCTCGGCATGAAGGACAAGGTCTCTGACCAATTAACTGTCACCGGGACACCCTGGCCTCCCTCTGTGCTTCTGAGCTGTATCTTCATCTTTCTGTCCACATTTGAATGCTACCTACACTGACACAGGGAAGCTCTAACAAGGCCACTGCTTATGCCAGCCTGGTAGGGAAGCTATCGTTAGAATGAATGAACTGCAGAAAAAGCAGATGAGAAAGCGAGACAGATTTCTGTTCTTCTGACTGCAGTAAAATCCTAAGTAAGGGGATTACTTATATCCAAATAAAAATAGTAAAAATACACTCTAGCTGGGCATGGTGGCACACGACTTTAATCCTAGCACTCATGAGGTTGAGGCAGAAGGATCATTGTGAGTTCAAGACCAGCCTGGGCTACATAGTGAGTTCAAGGCCAGCCTGAACTGCATAGTGAGACCCTGTCTCAAAAAATAGGGTCAGGGATTTAGCTCAGTAGCATAAGTGCCAGCCTGGCAGGTGCAGGGTTGTGAGTTCGATCCCCGGTACCAAAAAAAAAAAAAAAAAACACGCTCTAAGCCAATTTAGGTGTTTCTAATCATTTGCAACAGGGAGCATTTATGACTTCATCCCTGGCAAATTGAGCAAGTCAGGATAATACTATAGTATCCAAGCCAAATCGGTGGCAAACCCTGGTATGAAGAACGTTGCACCTTCCCCCTCCACCTCAGTTCAGTGTTGGGGGAAAGCCAGGGCCTGGCACACACTAAGCATGTGCTCTACCAGAGTTACACCTATTCCTGCGGCCCTGTCTTCTTTCTGAAACATGAAAACAACTGACTGAACAAGCTTGCTTCTTTTTTTTTCTTTTTGTGTTTTTTTTTGAAACAGGGTCTCCCTATGCAGTTCAGGCTGGCCTTGAGCTCACTTTGTAGCCCAAGCTGGTCTCAAACTCACACCAATCCTCCTGCCTCAGTCTCCTGAGTGCTGGGATTACAGGCATGAACCTCTACACCTGGTGTAGGCTGCTGCTTAAAATTCTTTACAGTGATGACCTATCATTCAGATTTTATCTATGCTGACCATAATGCCTGGGGAAATGTGCACCTCCAAAGCACAACCACCAATGCAATCTACTCACTTAAAACTTCAGGGCCTGAGGTGTAAGGGGGAGGGAAGTAATAGACTGCTTGCCTGGAATGAACAAGCCCCTGGGATATTCCTCCAGCACCACACAACTTTAAAAAAACTCCTTTGCTAAAATCAAATGTATATTCATGCCCTGGGAAGATCAGGATAAAATTAGATCTCACACTGCTTTAAATTCTGAAGAAAAACTTCCTTTTTATCATCCTCAATACACACAATTAAAAAAAATGAGGTATTTCCTTATTAGTAAGACGACTTTACCTTTTCAAGTCAGAAATCTGAGTATGTGCATCAAGCAATTTGTTTTCAGTTGTATTTAGTGCATCCTACGAAAATAAAGAGAAAATTCAGATAATTCAGGATTCATATCCCTACTTATTCTCTTAATTCAAAACGCATAACACAAACCGGGTGTGGTGGCGCATGCCTATAATCCCAGCACTCGGGAGGCTGAGGTAGGAGGAGTGTTGTGAGTTCGAGGCCGGCTTGGGCTACAACGTGAGCACAAGGCCAGCCTGAGCTACATAGTGCAACCCTGTCTCAAAAAACTAGGGCCAGGAGTTTGGCTCAGTGGCTAAAGTGCCTGTCTGGCAGGCGCAAGGTTGCAAGTTCGATCCCTGGTGCTGCCAAAAAAAAAAAAAAAAAACAAAAAAAAAAACGCATAACATGGCCAGGCATGGTGGCCCATGCCTACAGCCTATAATCCCAGCAATCAGGAGGCAGAGGCAAGAGGACTGCCATGAGTTCAAGGCCATCATGAACTACAGTGAGTTCAAGGCAGCCTGAACTACAAAATGAGACCCTATCTCAAAACAAAAAAAAAAATAAAAAAAAAAGGAAAGCATAACACAATACTAATCTAAGGCCAAACCAGCTGTTACAAATTAAACAAATACTTAGAGCCAGGCGTGGTGGCACACGCCTTTAATCCCAGCAGTCCGGAGGCTGAGGTAGGAGGAGTGTTGTGAGTTCGAGTTCAGCTTGGGCTACAACGCAAACGCAAGGCCAGCCTGAGCTACATAGTGCGACCCTGCCTCAAAAAACTAGGGCCGGGAGTTTGGTTCAGTGGCTTAAGCACCTGTCTGGCAGGCGTGAGGTTGTGAGTTCAATCCCAGGTGGCGCAAAAAAATAAATAAAAAATAAAAATAAATAAACAGATACTCAGCAAGTACGGGATTGACCAGGATCAGGACAGATAACAAGAGAAGAAACAAGAAGCGAGACAACAGGCCTGTACAAGTCGCTCTGCTGAAGTCCCCTGAGAGATACTAATGCCCACTGTGCTTTGCTTAGTCAGGAACAATCTGCTGTTAAGACTCAGATTTTGACCACAAATCTGATTAACAGCTCAGCAGAAGGACAGAAGAAATACCTCTGATGCTAATGTGATTCGCTGCTGAATCCCAGAGCCTTTGGCTGTCTGGCTAAGAAGGCCTTTCGCCAGCTCTCCACGGCTGAAGGACGTGCACAGACCGCCCCCTGCCGGCAGCATCATTATAGGGCTTTGTCAGTTCAGATGTGTAGTTTCCAAGTAGACTATTGATTAAGAAATCTAACATTATAAGCTCATACGGCCCCACAAAAAAACCTAAGGCTCTGAAACTAAGAACTTGTATTTAAGCAGCACTAAATAACTAATTGCATCTGTATGGTTCCTTATGCTCTTTTAAACAACTTAATCTCAATCCATCTTAAATGTAATAATCATGCAATAATGCTTATTAAATGAATTAGCTAATCTAACTTATGAGTTAAATATGAGATTTGAAAAGCAGGCTATGAATGACATGAGGAACAAATGGTCCAGTTTAAACAGTGAGGGGTGATGGAGGAGAAAGGGAGGAGAAAAAGGGTCTGGTCTCTTAATTCCAGTCCAGTGCCTTTGTCCCCACATGAAATCCAGACAGGAACCATGGTCCATTACCTTTACTCGTCCGTGTTCTTTTCCCAGGGACTCATACTCTCCTAAGAGCTGCAAAGAAAAACAGTTGCACCACAGAATTAAACATTATGACAGACAAGGGACAGACTCAAAACTAAAGCCCACACCTTCACAACTGCCAGTGTCATGAAAAAGAAAGACTAACACACAACTGACACTAGCACACAATAATAATTCATGTGCTAACACACAGTATGACGGTTCCTGAAATTACTCTTGCAGTTTTTCTCTTTTCTTTTGAGACAGGGTCTTGCTGTGTAGTCCAGTTTGGCCTTAAACTCACTATGTAGGCCAGGCTTGCCTCAGTGCTCACAGCAATCTTCCTGCCTCAGCCTCCCAAGTACTGGGATTACAGTCTTGTGCCACACCAGGCATTAAAATTACTTCAAAAGGACTGGCATGGTGGTGCATGTCTTTAATCCCAGCACTCAGGTGGCTGAAGTAGGTGGAGTCATGTGAGTTCAAGGCCGGTTTGGGCTACAACGTGAGCAAGGCAAGGCTGGCATAATGTGACCCTGCCTCAAAAAAACTAGGGCCAGGAGTTTGGCTTAGTGGCTTAAGCGCCTGCCTGGCAGGCATGAGGTTGTGAGTTTGATCCCTAGTACAAAAAAAAAAAAAAACTTCAAAAGTAAAAATTATTATTCAATTCCCTCAAAGTAGTTTATCTGACTAAAATTTATTTGTACTGTCCTTTTTTGAATTATTACATATTACTTTCCTCTTCTTCTTCTTTTTTTTTTTTTTTTTTGGAGACCGGGTCTTGCTGTGCAACTCAGGATGACCTTAAACTCAACTGTGGAATTCAGGCTGGCCTTGAACCCAGTGATCTTCCTGTCTCAGCCTCTGGAGTGCTGGCATTACAGGCTTGTACTGCCATGTCTGGCCTGAATTGCTACATACTGTGTTTTGCTAAATTAGCTGCAATATACTGCATAATATCTACTATATCACATAATATAATGCATAGTGATATAATATAATCAATTAATTATAAGTAATATAATATAATTAAGTAGTTTACTTAAAACATGTACGTTGAAACCTCTAGTTAAAGAAGGCAGATTTATCTACAAGTTTCTCCCCCTTATCTGAAGATGCTACTACATTAAGTATGAGAAAGTCAAAGAGAATACAAAAGTGGCATCCATAACAGGTAAAGACATTTCTTTTCTTTCTTTCTTTTTTTTTTTTTTTTTTTTTGCAGCACTGGGGATCGAACTCACAGCCTTGCAACTGCCAGACAGGCGCTTAAGCTGCTGAGCCAAACTCCCGGCCCTGGTTTTTGAGGCAGGGTTGCACTGTGTAGCTCAGTCCGGCCTTGCGCTCGTGTTGTAGCCCAAGCCTCACAACACTCCGCCTACCTCAGCCTCCCAAGTGCTGGGATTAAAGACGTGCACCACCATGGCCAGCTAAGATATTTCAATAAAAGATCATTTAGAAAAGCAAACAGAGGGCCAAGGATGTAGCTCAGTGGCGCAGCACCTGCCTGGCAAGCTCGAGGCCGAGTTTGATTCCAGATACCATTAAAAAAAAAGAAAAGAAAAAGAAAAGCAAACAGAGCCAGGTATAGTGGTGTACAACTGTAATCCCAGAATTCTGGGAAGCTCAAGCAGGAGGGTCACAAATTCAAACCAGCCTGAGGAACAGAGACTTAATAAGACCTGTTTCAAAAAAAAAGCACCAGGAGGTACTTCAGCCTGAAGCCCACGAGACAGGTGGGCGGGGTGAAGCACAGTCCCAACCACAGGCCGCTGGCTAAGTTCGAGATCAACGCTTAGGCAGAAGAAACAATGAACTGACACTAGAGAAATCAGCCAGGCACGGTGGTGCACACTTGTAAGGCCAGCACACAGGACGCTGAGTCTGAGTTCAAGGCCAGTCTGGGCTACATAGTGACATCCTGTCTCAAAAAGAACAATACTGGAAACTATAATTAATACCTCAAATTCTAGCCGGGCATGGTGGCACACACCTTTAATCCCAGCACTCAGAAGGCTGAAGCAAGAGGATCATTGTGAATTTAGACCAGCCTACGCTACAAAGTGAGTTCAAGGACAGCCTGAACTGCATAGTAAGACCCTGTCTCAAAAAATAGGGCTGGGGATTTAGCTCAGTGGTGGAGCATTGTGAGTTCGAGGCCCGCTTGGGCTACAACATGAGCACAAGGCCGGCCTGAGCTACATAGTGCGACCCTGCCTCAAAAAACTAGGGCTGGGAGTTTGGCTCAGCGGCTTAAGCACCTGTCTGGCAGGCGTGAGGCTGTGAGTTTGATACCCGGTGCTGGAAAAAAAAATTAAGATCAGAAGATAAAGGACAACCTGGCTGCCAGGTGTGGTGGTGGACATCTGTAATCTCACCATTTGGGAAGCTGAGGCAGGAGGATCGCAGTGAGTTCAAGGCCAGTCTGGGCTACAAATCAAGTTCAAGACCAGCCTGAGCTGCACAGTAAGACTCTGTCTCAAAAAATTAACAAAAACCAAACAAACAGACAGAACAAACAGGCCAAAATGAAAACTAAAAGCCTTAGCGAATCAACCTGTGCAACACAACATCTGTTGGCAAAAAGTTCCAAAGAGTACAGAGGAAACAGAGATAGGAAGTTAATCAAGAAGTAACATACCTGGGTGTGGTGGTGCACGCCTGTAATCCCAGCACTCCAAAGGCTGAGGCAGGAAAATCATAAATTCTACTCCAGCCTGGGCAACTTAGCAATTTAGTGAGACTCTGTCCCAAGATACAAAATAAAAAAGGCACCGGGAAGCCTGGGCTACTTAGCAATTTAGTGAGACCCTTTTTCAAAAAATAAAATGAAATAAGGCTGGAGTTTGGCGTGAAAGCCCTGGGTTCAATTTCTAGTTCCAGAAATAAAAGAAAACAAACAAAACCACAAAGTAAAAAAAACAAAGTACACACCAAGAACAGATAACTACAGTACGTATATTAATCATATTGACAGGAATTAAGAGATCTAACAATACCACGTATTGGAAATAATCTAGAAAACTAAGAATTTTTATACCCTACTGACAAGGCAAATAAACAGGTACAGCCATTTCAGAAAACAATTTAGCAATATCTAGGAGGAAGGACAATACTCATTTCTGATACCTCGGATACTGTTCTCTGAGAGATGCATTCATGTGAGACTGTATTCCCCTTACTGGCCACAGCACTATTTCTAGTCCCACAGCACTTGCAGAACTTTGCTACGTCCAATCACGGGGGCTGCATATCTCTCTTCCTCTAGACTCTGCGCAGGATTTTGAGACTGTTTAAAAACACAGTGCGGCATAGTAATGCTGTAGGACTTACAGGGCATCACAGGTCATTAGCAGACATGGCCAATGTTCGTCCTCCATACTCAGCCATCACGCTGCAAAAAAGCCCAAACCAGCCCAAATGGAGAAGAGCTGTGGCTTTAGTTGACAAGCACGAGGTATGACCAAACACGCTTTCCAAATATTCCAGCCCCAAGCTGGGTGTGGTGGCATACACCTGGGATCCCAGCACTCAGGAGGCTGAGGCAGGAGGACTGTGTAAGTCTTGAGGCCTGCCTGGGGTACATAGTGAGTTCAAGGCCAACCTGAACTGCACAGCAAGACCCTGTCTCAAAAAACAAAACAAAAAAAAAAAGAGTATTCCAGTCTTAGCCCTTGGGTTTCCAGCTGAGGTCCTAGATATTCCAGATGACACAAACTGCTCATGCCACACCCACTCCAAGGTCCTGAAACACTGATCCCTGAGCAGACTATGTTACATGTGGGGCAAGCTGCTTTGTAACCAGGGGAACGAGAAAATATCCTAGAGCAGTGAAGACCGTTTTAGAGCTTGCATTGACACAAACAGCTGCTGCCTGCCACAGCCCTGCTCCACGGCCACAGAGGGGCCTGGACCCATCAGCAGGGGGAGTCAGGTATAGGAAGGTTCAGGTGATGTCGCTCCTAACAGGAATAACAAACTATCAACAGGACAACAGATAAGCGGTGGAAGATCCACCCAAGAAGCAACACAGGAATGAAAACCAACCAGTGCTATCCCATGGACTGACTCGTGTACAAGTGAAAGAAACAATGCTGAACATCAAACAGGCACAAGAGTGCACACCTACGATCCCAGCACTCAAGAGGCTGAGGCAGGAGGACTGCTGTGAGTTTGAGGCCAGCCTGTGCTGTACAGTGAGTTCAAGGCTAGCCTGCACTACACAGCAAGACTTTGTCACAAACAAATGAAGAAAAAGAAATAAAGCAGAACAATAAATAGGCACAGGGGTGCACACCTGCAATCTAAAGTGATGTGATCTGGGTCTGGAATATCCCCCCAAAGCCTCATGCATGTGGGGTGGGGCTTGTAGAAGGTAACTGAATTGTGGGGGCACAATGAGGCAGGTCACTGTGGCATGATACAGAAGAGTAAGTCTCTCTCCTGAGATTTGTAAGCTTTTAGAATTGGTCTGCAAGAGGATTTTGCAAAGATTGGGAGATGCCAGGTAGAAAAGCTCTAAAATGCTATAAACTGAGCTTGACAAGAGATCCTGGTCAGAGATCAAAAGACCAGAATGCTAATAGGAATTCAGACATTAAAGACCAGGCTCACAAGGCTTCAGTAGGAAATAAGGACTCCATTGGTAAGCAGACTCGAGCATGTGTGATATACTTTGGTAGAAAATGTCTAGCCAGGCATGGCGGCACATGCCTGTAATCCCAGCACTTGGAAGGCTGAGGTAAAAGGATTGCCATGAATTTGTAGCCTGGGTTACAGAGTGAGTTTAAGACCAGCCTACACTACATAGCAAGACCTGTCTCAGACAACACCCCCAATGTCTAAATTTGGTTCACGTTCTGAGACTTTGCAGGAGGCTGAGATTAAGGGTGGCAGACGAATAAATCTGGCAGAGGAAATTTCAGGATAGCTCAGCATTCAGGCTGTGTCATGGCCATTGGCAACTTTTACCTAGCTCTACAATGAGAATCAGGAGCAAACAGCAGAGTTGAATGATTTCTAAAGTTTTCAGTTTTGCCAGAAAGCAACTGTCTACGAAGTTTCAATAAAAGCTTGATTGCTAAAAAGATCAACATTAAAAACAAGTCAAGAACTTTATTTTATTTACTTATTTATTTATTGGTACCAGAGATCGAACTCACAACCTCACGCCTGCCAGGCAGGCACGTAGGCCACGGAGCTAAGCCCCTGGCCCTATTTTTTTGACACAAGGTCTCACTATGTAGTTCAGGCTGGCCTTGAACTTACTTTGTAGCCCAGGCTGGTCTCACATGATCCTCTTGCCTCAGCCTCCCAAGTGCTGGGATTAAAGGTGTGTACTACCACGCCCATCTTAAAAGTAAAGTATTTTACACCAGGACAATAAAAAGGATGTCTAGAGGCCCCCTCAGAATTCAGCAAGACCCCACCCCCACAGGCTACCAGGTGTAAAAGTCAAAGACTTGGCTTTGAGAAGAGCCCCAGGGAACCTAGCTCATTCAGAGCCAGCTAGAAAACAGTTTCCCTGAAGCTCAGCCATCCAGAGACTCAGAAGCTTTTGCTGCCATGACCCAAGGGGGCAACAGATATTGGAGTCAACCATGTGGTGCTGGTTCTACAGTCATGCAAAATTCAAGAGTTGTGGGGTCATAGAGGTTTCCACCCAGATTTCAGGAGGAGAGCTGGGAGGCCAGGCAATATGCCCCTGAGAAGGCAGTATGTGAAGCTGTGAGAATGAAGCCAAAAGTGCAGTGGAGACCCCAGGAAGTTACAGCACCCAAGAATGTGAAACATCAGCTGAAAAAGGCACAAACGATGAGCAGAGCCACCCCAAGAGAAAAGCCATGAGAGCTGCAACTGGCGATGCTGTAGGGACAGGGGTAACTAAGTCACTAAGGGAACAATCTTGCCACAAAGCATCCTCCGTACTGGACAAGGAACCACAGGATTTAATGTTTGGTCTGCTGAGTTTTGGTACTGCTTTGGTCCAATTTCTTTCTATCCTCCTGTTCCCCCCTTGTGAAATGGGACTATTTATTTTGTGCCATTTCATATTTGCAGTGTTTAGTTTTCTGTTTTATTTTTACAGGGATTCATACCTAAGAGTGTGTCTTGAGTCTCAGAAGACTAGACTTTTTAAAACAATGCTGAAACTGTTAAAAACTTTGGTCTCATAGAGATGAACTAAATGCATTTTACATAAAGAGACCCACATGGGGCCAGGAACAGAATGCTGAGGTTTGGACTTGGAATGTCCCCTGGAAGCCCGCATGTTTAGTGGGGCTTGTGAAGGGAGACTGGGTTATAAGGGCACTCCAGCTGCTGTGAGCAGGTGGGGGCCTGGCTAGAGGCAGGTCACTGGCGCATGGAAAGGTCGATCTCCCTCCTAGTCACTTCCTCCCTCTCTCTGCTTACTGGTCATCATGACGTGACCTGCATTTCCTCCGCTATACCCTTCTGCCATGTGGTCCATCCTTGGGGCCAATGGACTATGAAAATGTGAGCCAAAATAAAACTTTTTTCCTTTAAGATGTGTCAGGGCCAGGGATACAGCTCAGTAGCACAGTGCCTGCCTGGTAAACGTGAGGTCCTAAGTTCAACTCTGGGTACCAAAAAAAAAAAAAAAAAAAAAGAAGAAGAAGAAGAAGAAGAAGATGTGAGTGTCAGGTACTATGTCTCAACAACAAGAAAGTGACTAAGACACCCAGCATTCTGGAGGCTGAGGCAGAAGGATTGACAGTTCAAGGTCACCCTGGACTACCCTGTCTCAACAAAATAAAACTGAAAACAAAAGCTGCAAAATAGCATTTATAAAAGGTTTTAAGACATGCCAAGAAAGTAACATTGGTTCCATGCAGTCATGACCAGTGACAGACATGGGAATTATAGTCACAAAATCTAAGTCAGTTACTCCCATGAAGGAAGAGGTAATAGGAACATGGGACACTCAACTGCAGCTGTAATATTTATTTCTTAAGATGGGTGACAGGTCCACATGTATTGTTTTTTTGGTTTTTTGTTTGTTTTGGTACCAGGAATTGAACTCAGGACCTTGGACTTGCCAGGAAGGTGCTTATGCCACTGAGCTATATTCCTTGCCCACCTGTATTATTATATTATTCTTTATACCTTTTTATATCCTTGCAATATTTCAAATACGCTTAAATGAAACCAAAAATAGAAGCTAAATGTAGCAATATAGCACATCTCAGAAATAATGTTGAGAGGAAATAATGGGTCCAACATGATATAATTCATATACAGTTTAAGAACATATGAAACATTAACAATAGAGGTGATAGCCTCTAATCCCAGGACTCTGGGAGGCAGAGACAGGAGAATTCCAAGTTTAAAGCCAGGCTGAGCAATTTAGCAAGACCCTTTCTCTGTCTCAAAATAAGAAACAAAAAGGGTAGCAGATGCAGTTCAGTGAAAAAGCCTTGGGTTCAATCCCTAATATCTAAAAACAACAATGACAAGAAAAAAAAAAAAATCTCCAGAGTGAAATATCCCTTGGCTGGCCAGCAACATAGTGAAAAAAGCACTGAGACACATCATTATGGAATGTCAGAACACCAAGAATAAAGGCAAGATCTTCCACATCTCTAGAGAGTAGGAAAAAATAGGTCACAGTGGAAGGCAGTCAGAGGACAAAGACTGGAACTGACTAGAGCAACAAAGTAACACGAGCAGTTACATACATCCCATCTCCCCCGCCCCGGTTTTAAGATTTGAATAACCATTTACATGAATAATGTTTACAAAACTAAATTGTATAAACTAAAAGAACTAGAAGTACATCTAAAAGCCGGGCGTGGTGGCGCACACCTTTAATCCCAGCACTCGGGAGGCTGAGGTAGGAGGAGCGTTGTGAGTTCAAGGCCGGCTTGGGCTACAACTCGAGCGCAAGGCCGGCCTGAGCTACATAGTGCGACCCTGCCTCAAAAAACCAGGGCTGGGAGTTTGGCTCAGCAGCTTAAGCGCCTGCCCTGGCAGGTGCGAGGTTGTGAGTTCGATCACCGATGCCGCAAAAAAAAACAAAAAAAAAGAAGTACATCTAAAGCTATCAGGTAGAAAATGTCCAGATTAGTCAGGTGTGGTGGTGCACATCTACACTCCTACATTTGGGAGGCTGAGGCAGTAGGATCACCATGAATTCGAGGCCAGCCTGGACTACACAGTGAGCTCAAGACCAGCCTGAACTACATACACAGCAAGACCTTATTTTAAAAAACAAAACAAAACAATGTTGAGACTAAATAATGATATTATTTATGCCCTATCATAAACAATATCAAAAAAGACTAAGGAAAACCTAGGAAGAACTATATAACCTGGAACCTAATTCAGCATTAATGTTCTTTTTTTTTTGTTTTTTTTTTGTTTTTTTTTTTGCAGTACCAGGGATCAAACTCACAACCTCGCACTTGCCAGGGCAGGTGCTTAAGCCACTGAGCCGAACTCTCGGCCCTAGTTTTTTGAGGCAGGGTCGCTCTATGTAGCTCAGGCTGGTCTTGCGCTCCCGTTGTAGCCCAAGCCAGCCTTGAACTCACAACGCTCCTCCTACCTCAGCTTCCCGAGTGCTGGGATTAAATGCGTGTGCCAACACGCCCGGTTTTTCAGCATTAATGTTATATGCATCCAAATTTGAAGTGAAATTAAATCAAAGTGAACAATTCAATCAAACCTGCTCTAAATCTGGTTCACAGCATTTCCTCTGCCAGACACACAGATAGACAGTGTGATAGCTCAGATACTATTTTTTTTTTCCTTATGGTACTGGGGATCCAACTCTTAACCTCGCACCTGCCAGGCAGGTGCTTAAGCCACTGAGCTAAACTCCTGGCCCTAAAATTGGAACTTATTTGCCTTTCTATTTCTTTTGTTGTTGCTGTTTTGTTTTGTTTTTTGTCAGTACCAGGCACTGAACTCACAACCTCGCACCTGCCAGGTAGGCGCTTAAGCCACTGAGCCAAACTCCCAGCAATAGCGTGAAACCTCAAAAAGTGACCTGCTAAGACAGAAAAGGACAGACCAAGGCCAACCTTCTGAGTCAGAACTCCAGCTGCAAGTTAAACCCCAACTGCCTCCATCTGGAGGGCGTAGCTGTGGCTACAGCCAAAGCACCTACAACCGAGATAAACCTGCAAAGAACCATCGCGGCTTGCAAGAGCACAAAGAGTCAAAGCAAATTCCTGTTGTTACCTACATCTTGAAACATTTTGCTTTCTTGTTTTAGCCTAGCTTCTTTATCATCTGAGAGTTTGTAAGCATTCTCAAATGCTTCTTCTAAATCTTGCAGTCTAGATTTTAGTCGAATGATGGTATTGTCTTTTTCTTTATTGCTTGTTCTCATTTCCTCAATTCGTTCCTGCAAAATTTTGGAGGCACTGCTGGCTGCACTGAAGCGTTCTCTCAAATCATTCTACAAAATAAAGACAAAGGTAAGGTATTTGAAATGGAAAAAACAGATGTTGCAATAAATTATGGGCATTAGCATTCCAAAAGAAAGCATACGACTAGAAATAAACAAATTTAATACTTCGATTTATCCTAGGATGGAGAGTCTAGAAAGAATTACTCTATCAGAATAACTCCTTGAAATTATGATAAATTAGAAGGCCCTGTGATTTCAGGACTCACCAAGCTAATAGCGCCTATAGATCACCTTATCAGAAAAAACACAGCTATGAGAAATTATCCTAAAAATAGAGCTGGAATTTGTCACCCAACATTAATATTTGGAGGGGAAACATTTCTGACCCTTTTCTCACTGTAAAAACAGAAAATTCAAAATGTATCTGATACATTAAAATTTATTCAACAATCATTTCTAGAATACCCACCAAGTGCCAGGCACTCGGGTGCTATAAATTAAAGATGGAAGTTGGGCAAGGTGGCATGCCAGCAGTCTCAGCTATTTGGGAGACTGAGGCAGGAGGATCACCTAAGCTCCGAAGTTTGGGAGAAGGCTGGAAAACACAGAAAGGCCTCATCGCAAAACAAAAGAAAACAAAAATGTTAGGATTAACAACAAAGTTAATAACTTCTAACTTCAAAAAGTTTACAGTTTAGGAGGAAACAAACAAACAAAAAAAAGCATCAAATACACATACTCAGCTCTTTTTACATTTTTTTTATTTATTTATTTTTTTTATTTATTTATTTTTTTTTTGCGGTACCGGGGATCAAATTCACAACCATGCGCCTGCCAGACAGGCACTTAAGCCGCTAAGCCAAACTTCGGCACTGTTTTTTTTGAGGCAGGATCACACTATGTAGTTCAGGCCGGCCTTGCCCACGTTGTAGCCCAGGCCTTGAACTCACAACGCTCCTCCTACCTCAGCCTCCCGAGGGCTGGGATTAAAGGCGTGTGCCACCACACCTGCCTTAAAATTTTATTTTGATGCGCCTTGAAAATATACTTCTCAGTGAACTAAATAAGTCACACATACGTATCATATTGTTGCACTTATGTGACAAACTAAAAGAAAATCTATGTACATATATAAAAAATTAGTTAAGATAGTTAAAGATAAAGAATTCTGAGTGAAAGCTGGGTTTCTCTTGATTCACTGAGGGGAAAGTTCTGTGTTAATAATTTTCTGGACATCGGAAGGCTGAGGTAGGAGGAGCGTTGTGAGTTTGAGACTGGCTTGGGCTACAACGAGAGCACAAGGCCGGCCTGAGCTACATAGTGCGACCCTACCTCAAAAAACCTAGGTCGGGAGTTTGGTTCAGTGACTTAAGTGCCTGTCTGACAGGCGCAAGGTTGTGAGTTCAATCCCCGGTGCCGCAAAAAAAAAAAAAAAGAAGAAAGGATGAGTTTTGTAGGACGCAAGTTATACTAAAATGTAAACAAAACCTTTCAAAGGATAAAAGCTTATAGTATCACAAGAAGCCAGCAGTAATGAAATACAAACCTACTTAGTAAGATATCTTTAGGAAGAAAATGTTATCATTAAATGAATCCCTCAAGTTCAGTTGATAAAAAAGACTTGTTTTATCATTAAGTCACTAGAATAAAAAACCAGAAAAAGATAAAACTTACCACTTCTATTTCCAATAAATTATTCTTATTTTCCAATGTTCTCACATGACCAGTAGCTTCACTCAAAGCACTATCCAGTTGGCTACATCTAAAAGCCATAAATATATTTTCAGTTAGAAAGTAAAATAATTTATCTTAAAAGCACTACATAAAAAAAACAAAAGCATTTTTAAAAACAATAGTATTACAAAAATCTATCTGATCCACCAATATATAATACACAACTAATCTCCAGTGTTAAAACCAAGATGCCATTTTAGTAAAACACATCCCAAAGAACTATACCATATTCTAGTATGTGGAGAAAACAGCAGGCTAAAATAATGGTATGAAAAGATCTCTGAGGCTGGGTCAGAGTGGCTCCAACCAGAAGACAACTAGTCTGCCTTCTGGGGGACTGCGCGACTGGCGCAGACACCAGGAAGAAAAACATGCACCTCCTGTATGCCTACAAAGACAAACCCTCCCTCCACCCCCCACCCCACCTCCACCCCCAACCCTGGTAAGCAACCTTCTGGTTCCGAGGTCTGGCTGAATTGATAGCAACTAAGGTACATAAAGCAACTAAATGCTAGTATTGTTTCACTGATTTTGCAGGTCTGGGGCTGGCAGCCTGAGCATCTCTTTGGAAGATGACAGTAGGCAACGTAGCAAATATGGGGGATTCTCTTCTGTCTTGTCTTCGAGGCCCAATATTGTTGTTTTGCTTTATTCTGATTAATTTTTTTTTCTTTATATTGTTTTTGTTGGTTTTATTGTATTTTGTTTTTGGTTTAATTTTACTATACCTGTTGAAATGGTCAACTATTCTGAAAATAACAAGATATACTATAGTAGCTATTGTTTTCATAGTATCTTTCTTTGAAGTTCTGTGCCAGTTCTACAGCTTTGTTTTGATTGACTTTGTTCTGTTCTGTTTTGTTGGATTTTATTATCTTTAAAATAAAAAAGAAAATTAAAGAAAAGATCTCTGAAAAATATTAAGTTGGGCTGGAGATGTAGTTCAGTGGCAAAGCATGTGCTTAGTATGAGTGAAGCTCTAGTTCAATCCCTAGCACCAAATAATAATAATAATAAAGAATAAATTTAATCCCAGCACTCGGGAGGCTGAGGTAGGCAGAGCGTTGTGAGTTCGAGGCCCGCTTGGGTTACAACACGAGCGCAAGGCCGGCCTGAGCTACATAGTGTGACCCTGCCTCAAAAAACCAGGGCTGGGAGTTTGGCTCAGTGGCTTAAGTGCCTGCCCTGGCAGGTGCAAGGTTGTGAGTTTGATCCCCGGTGCCGCTAACAACAACAACAACAAAAGAATAAATTTAGTGAAAAAAAGCATAGTATGAATAGATATTTAAATACTCATGTTTACTGTAGCACTCTGCATGACAGGCGAGAAAGATGGAAGCAATACAAATGTCCCTCAACAGTTAAAAAAATATTTATTGGATTGAACCTTTTAATTCTGATATGTGCTATAACACTGAATATGATATGTCAGTTACAGAAGGATAAATACTTATAATTCTACTTGTGTTAACAGTCAAGTTTATAGAGACAGGCTGGGAGTGATGGCACACGCCTGTAATCCCAGCACCTGGGAGGCTGAGGAAGGAGGATTACCATGAGTTCAAAGCCAGTCTGCATTACAAAGAAAAATAAAACTACAGTGACAGCACAACAGGGGTTGACAGGGGTGAAAGGGTAACAGGAAGTTATGTTCAATGAGTAGAGAATTTCAGTTTTGCAAATGAGTAGAGAATTTCAATGAGTAGAGAATTTCATTTTGCAAAATGAAAATAATTCTGGACATTGCAGGAGTGATGGCTGCACAACAATGAGAATTACACTTAAACCACTGCATGACCCACTTAAAAATGGTAAATTGTGTTGTGGTTAAAAATTAAAATTTTAAGGCCAGGCATGGTGGTGCAAGACTGTAATACCAGCACACAGGAGACTGAGGCAGGAGGATTACCACGAGTTTGAGGCCAGCCTGGGCTACATAGTGAGTTCAAGGCCATCCTGGACTACATAGCAAGATCCTGTGTCAAAAGTACACACAAACAAGCAAACAAAAATTTAAAAATTTACAAAGAGCTGGGCATGGTGGTGCACGCCTTTAATCCCAGCACTCAGGAGGCTGAGGTAGGAGGAGTGTTGTGAGTTCGAGGCCAGCTTGGGCTACAACACGAGTACAAGGCCGGCCTGAGCTACACAGTGCGACCTTGACTTAAAAAACTAGGGATGGGAGTTTGGCTCAGTGGCTTAAGTGCCCATCTGGCAGGGGTGAGGTTGTAAGTTCAATCCCCAGTGCCACAAAAAAAAAAAAAAAAAAAAAAAAAAAAAAAAAAAAATTTACAAAGCATGATACAGAAACGCACACAAAACAACTAGATCCTACTTGTGGAAAAAAATCTACTTGTATATATTATGATTGCTGGAAGGATGCGAAAAAATCCAACCTGTACTGTTGAGACTAGAGGTTGCATTAAGGAGGCTTACTTATTATCAAACTAGACATGAATGTATTATTCTTATAAAAACTTTCTTTGTAAGAGCTGGGCGGGGTGGCGCCCATCTTCAATCCCAGCACTCAGGAGGCTAAGGCAAGAGGATCGTTGTGAGTTCGAGAACAGCCTGGGCTACAAAGTGAGTTCAAGCCCAGCCTGAACCGCATAGTGACACCCTGTCTCAAAAGAAACGGGCCGGGGATTTAGCTCAGTGGCTTAAGTGCCTGCCTGGCAAGTGCGAGGTTGTGAGTTCAGTCCCTGGTACCAAAAAACAAGCAAACAAACAAACGAACAAAAACTTTCTTTGTAGGGTTGGGGATTTAACCCAGTGGTACAAGCACTTGCCTGGCAAGTGTGAGGTCATGAGTTCGAACTCCGGTACCAAACAAACAATTTTCTCTGTAAAATTAATTATCATAAAGCCTCAAAATAACAAAATACATAGAATTCAGCTATTATTTTGACTCTGTTTAATGATGTACTGTGAATAATAAAAGCATTTTTATCTAGCACTCATTATGTACCATGTCTATGTTAAACACTTCTATATTTATTCTCATAATCTTTTCAATTAAATTAGGTTACTGTCAGTCCCATTTTAGAAATGAGTGGCTGCATTTCCAGCAGAGGCCCACAGTGGGTCAGCACTGCATTCTCCCTGGGGTCATCTGTCAGGTTTTGCAGGGCTGGGACTGAACTCAAAGCATGCACCCTGAGAGCTCCACTGTCAGCCCCTTCCCTTGGATTCAGAGCCCGCTCCAGAGTGCCCGCTCCTAACTCCTAGCTCCTAGCCTCACAGCTTCAGAGATGAAATGCTGGTAAGATTGGTTCATTCCATTTTGTTCTGCTTTGTTTCCAGTGCTGATGATCAAACCCAGAGCCTCGCATACACTAGGCAACCATTCCATCACTGAGCTACGTGCCTTGGTCTGCTAAGACAGTTCTTGAAAAAAAGGTCATTTAATTAGTCAAGCGTAAGTGAGTGCGCTAACTAGATTTGACCACTTTTATTACCACACTGATTCTGATATGCCAGAGATCCTGGTCCCCAGAGTTGGAACTCTGCAGCCATAATCCTCTGTTAGCACAGCTGGCCTGCAGCATCACACGAATGGCCCCATTTGCAGTACCAATGGTATTTTCAATTTGCAATTTTAAGTTTCAAGGAAAAAAGAAAAAAAAGTGGGTGTATGCACTGATAACATCGGTTTTTGTCTTGGAATTATTTCTGCGGTTCTAAATGATTGCAACTTCTCATTTTGTTTCTACTGCTGTCCGTAACAGTTTTCTCCTATAAGCCAGATCAAGTCCTTTTGGCAAGGAGGAGAAAATTATGTACTCACCTGCGTGGGGCTGCTACACTCTGGACAGCACTGTCATTAGCTGCTCAACTGATTCAAATCCTCGCCTTCTGCCTGCTCAGCCTACAGGTACTTTACTGTGTGCGCACTAGCACTTTCTGGACAGCAAGATGTTCTAAGGAACTATTGTTCACTGAGTGGCTTCATCAGGACTCTATGTTTAACATCAAAAAGCCACCCTGAGCTGGACGTGATGGCACACGCCTGTAATCCCAGTACTGGGGAGGCTAAGGCAGGAGGATCACTGCAAGTTAGAGACCAGCCTGGGTACAAAGTAAGCTCAAGGCCAGCCTGAACTGCACAGTAAGACCTTGTCTCAAAAAAAAAAAAAAAAAAAAAAAAAAAAAAATCCACCCTGGGCAGCATCACACCTGTTTCCACCAGGAAGTACCTATAGTCATCTCTGCCTTTTTTTGAATTTTTATTTTATTTATTTATTTCTTTTAAGTTTTTAAAGACAGGATCTTGCTCTGTAGTCCGGGCTAGACTTGAATTCACTATGTAGCCCAGACTGGACTCAAACTCACAGCAATCCTCCCTCCTCAGCTTCCCAAATGCTCGGATTACAGGCATGCACCACCATGCGTGGCTTTTCTTAATTCTTTTAAGAGACAGTCTCACTAAGTTGCTAAATTGCCCAGGCTGGGGTTGAACTTGTGATCTTCCTGCCTCAGCCTCCCAGAGTGCTAGGATTTACAGGTACATCCCACCATACCTGGCTAAGTTATCAGGGAGTCTGGAGTATTAATCTTCCCACAAATGATAGGGGAAGACTCTACACATACAAAGCCTGCTTGTTTCAGTTCTTTGCCCATGGGAAGCCCATGACTTCATATCAGTTATTAAGTGTGTTACAGGAGGTTGATTCTAAGCTTTAAAAACACTGAGGTTCAGGCGCAGTGGCACATGCTATGCAATGTCAGCTACTCAGGAGGCAGAGTTTCACAGGCTCGAGGAGAGCCTGAACAACTCAGCAAGACTGTCTCAGAATAAAAATTTTCACAAGGAGCTGAAATCAGCTTAGTAGCATGTGCAGCACCCTAGGTTCTAGACCCAATACTGCACATGCACACGCACAAACGTGCACATGCACACATACGCACACACAATTACTTTGCTAATACCTCTCTGCTAAAATTCAAATCCAAAATCCATGCTTTCAAAGTGTTTTTTTGATCCTAACATACTACACTTCTGCGGAGGGAGTATGTTCAAGTTGCAGAAACACTAATGTTGCAGTTATACTTTACCTATCTCTAAGAATTTGATTGGTTTTCTTGCACTCTTCAACTGCGGAAGTTTCTTTTGCCTCCAGCTTCTGTTTCAAACTATTTATTTCAGATTCATAATAAGCACGAAGATCTGCTACGTGTCGAGCATGCTTTTCCTTCAGGTTCTGCCTAATCCTGTTGGTGAGAGCGAAAAACATCAGTAGGAAAGCCCATCTCCCCTTCTCATTCCAAAAGAGAAACCGAGAGCATAGTCATTCTTCAGGCAAAGCACAGGCTGCCTACACTGCACTTCCCAAATAAATAGAGCCCACACCCCATGAGCTCCAGCAGTTTCTACCCACAAGAATGTTCTAATGCACTATCGCCTACTGGGTGCCTTTGTCAGCTCCCCGTCTTTGCCTCACAACGGGTTGGGGATGGAACTCAGTGGGACCATACCTGCCTAGCATGCATGGAGCCCGAGGTGGTTTTTTTTGGTACTGGGAGTCAAACTTGCGACCCTGCGCTTACCAAGCAAGCGCTTGAACCAGAGCTAAATCCGTGGCCAGCCTGAGGTTTTTTAATCCCCAGCACCAGAAGACAGAAAAAAACTGACAATAAAGTGAAAAAGGCACAAAGAACTTAGTTTTTAGATGCTCTGTCTTACAAATGCTGCATGTCTTTAAGATTTTATACATTACTAAGTTTCAATAAAAATCATTTTCATTATTCAATCAGACATCATAGAAAATCTATTAACATTACAAGCCATTCACTGAAATACATACTTAGACAATATCACAGGATCTTCCAGAGAAGTCAATGAAATGCATTCTGGGACACTGTTGGCTGTACCTGGAAGCTGGGACTGACTGACCGAGGCTGAAGCTGCCGCGACAGTGTTTTCTTCACCTACGGTGCTGACCAAGACATCATTGCCAGTGAGAGTATACACTGAAGGGAATGGGGAACTGCTCCTACTTTCATTCTGGAATGCATGGTTCTTCCAAGAGTCCATTGGTGACACTTTTGTATTTGAAGGATATTGTGGGAACCCAGACAACTGAGAAGTGACATTACTCGCTTGTGAAAAGGAGTCGATGTCAGAGTGACTTGACATACTGGGTTCCAGGACAGAGTCTGGTGAGAAGGATAGTCTGTCATCAAGAGCATTCAGAAAGCCATGTAGTTGAGTCCCTGAAATCTGCTGATTTGGCTTCGTGTGCAAGGCTGGATCCAGAGTCGGTACCTAGAAATAAGACAGACAACCTTAAGGTCCTTCCGCGGTTGCCAGCTTCTTTTGTTGCATTTAAACGAGAAGACTTCAGATCCCCTAGGGGTAAAAAAGCTTACAACGTTAGAGTCATGAGGCATCTCTCATTTGCACTCAGCACAATGGTGACAAATTCACCTCTGATGGATGATTTGGGTTGGAAGCAGAAGTGAGATTCTTCTCAGGAAACCGCTTGTTTTCCCTTTTGCCAAAAACATTTTGTAAAAAAATGATCAATAACCTTCAGTGATGGTAGCTTCATCTCATTACTGGTATTAGGCTCAAAGATAAATAAAATTATTTAAATGTTATTATCAGTGATGAGAAAACTGATATCAAGATCAGCACCTTAAGGCCAGTGATATAGCTCAGCAACACAGTGATTGCCTGGCAAACGCAAGGTCCTGAGTTTGATTCCCGATACAAAAAAAAAAAGAATCAGCATCATAAAAAAAATTTCTTAAAGATTTTAAATAA
Organism: Dasyprocta punctata; assembly: GCA_004363535.1. Lineage (NCBI taxonomy): Eukaryota > Metazoa > Chordata > Mammalia > Rodentia > Dasyproctidae > Dasyprocta > Dasyprocta punctata. The sequence goes on along the minus strand of RJWM01014832.1, from coordinate 7,951 downwards.
GTTGAAAGTGTAGACTGTCAAACTAACAATACAAGTTTGGGAGAGATGTCATTTCCTATTGACAAGATAAGAAAAAATTTCCTATCACCAGGCATGGTGGTACACATCTATAAATGCAGCACTCGGGAGGCTGAGGCAGGTGTTCAAAGGCCCTCGTGGGGTCCAGAGTGAGTTCAAGTCCACCCTAAACTACATAATGAGACCCTGTCTCAAAAACAAAACAAAAATTTCAGACCTCCTAACAAGGAGTACTAAGGGAAAAATTTGAACCTACATTATCTACCAGGGCATGACTAATTCCAAAGAATAAAATTCTTGGTAGTTCATGTGGTTTGAATCTTGAACATCCTCCAAAGGCTCCTGTGTAGAAAGCTTCGTCCTCAGCTGACAGTGCTATACAGACTGTAGAACCTTTAAGAGGCAGGGCCTAAAAGAAGGATGCTAGATTATTGGTGGGGGTTCCCTGAAGGGGATCCTGGATCCCTGGTCTCTTCTGTTTGCCTCCAGGCCTCCATGAGGCGAGCACCTTCACTGCCTCGTGCCCCCTCCATGATATACTGACTCACCACAGGACCAGAAGCAGTATGGCCAAGGACTGAAACCATGGACTAAAACATCTGAAACCATGAACCAAGATAACCCTTCCTTCCTATTATTTATCTTACATATTTTGCCACAGTAACAGACGCCACAGTAGTCCCCCTGCTCGAAATAAGAACCAAATTTTGAGGTAAGGAAAGACTTTATACATAATGACAGAAGCTGAACAAGAAAACATGCGGCCAAATTAACTTGGTGTGACTCAAGGGAACGGTATCAAGCAGATGGTGGTCCTTACTACATAGCTATATTCATTTTTTAAAAGAGTTAGCAGACAAAAAAGTGTTAGATACCTAAGGAAAATAAACTCCTTTATTAATTAGTAAAATAGGGTTTAACCCGAATTTCTATAGCCAGAATAAAAATGTCACAAAGAGTTAGTCTAAGATCCAAATAGCGAAATTCTGGGCTTTATCTGTTTCAAGGAAGACCTACTATAGGGTTTGCTAACCCTGGGCCTCAAATTTAACCTGTGGACTTGGTCTCCAGTGAGATCATAGATCTGTAAGAGTCAAACTGAAAGAACAGCCATCACATAAGTTTAAGTTCGGTCCCATTTCAGACTTTCAAGGACTGCAGATTTTTGTTGCCCAGGCTGGTTTTGAACTTTTGAGTTCAAACAATCCTCCCTCCTCAATCTACCAAGCAGCTGAGCTACTGGGTATGTGCAACAGCACTCAGCTGACCAGGAATTAGTACTTTTCAATAAACTCTTTAACTAGCTTAGGAACAGTTAGTTAGACTTCTTATGTATGAATGAAAGACATTGATTTTGTTTTGTTTTTTTGGTACTGGGGATTGAATTCACAACCTCACACCCACCAGGCAGGTGCCTACACCACTGTGCTAAATCCCTAGCCCTACATTAATTAATTGAAACTACCCTTAAAATACACCACACTTCCCATAATCCTGCTTGGGGATTCCACTGTTTAGATACCAGTATCCTAAAGGTCTTTTGCAAGCGCTGAGTTTGTGACCAGGAGCAGCACTATGGCTAAGACCGCCCCCAGAGGAGCCTGCCCAGTGGCCAGGGTGAACAGGTGCAGCTTGTAGGTACAGTTCATGTAAGTTACCATGCTTCACTGTTTCATGACGTCCTTTTATTTACATATCATAATATCTCTGAAGTAAAGACACCTCTTATAATTAATGGCATCTTTTTTTTTTTTTTTTTTTTTTTGGTACTGGGGACTGTACTCATAAACTCGTGCCTCCCAGGCAGGCACTTAAGCCACTGAGCTAAATCCCTGGCCCTACTTTTTTTCAGACAGGGTCTCATTATGCAGTTCAGGCTGGCCTTGAACTCACTTTGTAGCCCAGGGTTGTCTCATACTCACAACGATCCTCCTGCCTCAGTCTCTCGAATGCTGGGATTAAAGGCATGTGCCACCATGCCTGGCTAATTAACGGCATTTTACAATCGCTTCTAGCCAAGTAATAGTTGTGATATAATTGTCACTGCCTGCTCAGAAGCAAATATTAAAACCAAAAGACCTGTTCACATAAGAGCTAGCAGTTTTGAAGAAAAATGCTAGAGACTACAATGGACTTTTTGAGAACCAATATTTAAGGGAAAGGCTAACTGCCCACAGTTAGCAACATGTTCCATCCTGTAGTCAAAAATTAGTTACTTCTACATAATTTTTTTTTTTTTTTGTGGCACCAGGGATTGAACTCGCAACCTCGCGCCTGTCAGATAGGCGCTTAAGTCACTGAGCCAAACTCCCGGCCCTAGTTTTCTGAGGTAGGGTCCCACTGTGTAGCTCAGGCCAGCCTTGCTCACGTTGTAGCCCAAGTCAGCCTTGAACTCACAACGCTCCTCCTACCTCAGCCTCCCGAGTGCTGGGATTAAAGGTGTGCCCCACCACGCCCGGCACTTCTACATAATTGTTAAGCCAGGTAAAAACTCGGGACCAAAGCCTTATGTAGCTTTTTTGTTTTTTGTTTTGTTTTGTTTTTTTTGCAGCACCGGGGATCAAACACAGCCTCACGCCTGCCAGACAGGCACTTAAGCCACTGAGCCGTTATCCCAGCCCTAGTTTCTTGAGGCAGGGTCGCACCAAGTAGCTCAGGCTGGCCTCACACTCGCATTGTAGCCCAAGCCGGCCTTGAACGCATAATGCTCCACCTACCTCAGCCTCCTGAGTACTGGGATTTAAAGGCGTGCCCACCACGCCCAGCTCTTAGGTAGTTTTTTTTAAAGAATTGCTGAATCCAGTGTGACCCTGCCTCAAAAAAAACCAGGGCCGGGAGTTTGGCTCAGCAGCTTACGTGCCTGTCAGGCAGGCGCGGGGTTGTGAGTTCAATCCCCGGTGCCGCAAAAAGAAAAAACAAAAAAAAGAATTGCTGAATCACTAATACTCTCGGTAACCTGAAAAAAAACATGTAACAAAGCAAAGAAACCAACACTGAGTTGAAAAGAGAAGTATAAATAGGTGAAAAAGTTTTAGCCAAATTTATTTCACTTACATTTTCCTTTATGTGTAAGTTTTTTGTTGTTGTTGTTTTTGGAGATAGGGTCTTGCTATGAAGTTCAGGCTGGCCTTGAGCTCACATTGTAACCCAGGCTAGTCTTGAACTCACAGTGATCCTCCCACCTCAGCCTCTTTTATGTGTAAGTTTTATAATGAAATAAGAAGTTGAAGACCTTTTCCCATAACAACAAAATATAAATTTGAAGAGATAAGAAAGCACTGTATTGGTCTAATTGTTAAATTTTTTGTAGAATATGAAATGGGAGATCATAAAATTACTAACACCTTAGATCCAAATAATAGCTTTAATGTATTGATGTCCAAGACCCAGTAACAGGGTAAGCCCTTCAAGTGCAGAGCTGTTAAGTCTTTCTATCCTCTATGACTTCACCTCTCCAGCTTCACTTCTGTGTTTATCTGTCTCTGCCTTTCTTTCCTCAAGCTAGGGGGGCATGGTTCACATCGCCCTCTGAAACTCAGACATTCACAAGTACCCTGCTGCTGCTACAGCCCCATCTAGCCACACCTATCACTGCTTTTCGCATCTGGGTTCCCCTTCGTTACTTCCGTTATATCACTCCTTTTCCCGGCCTACTTTCTCATAGGCTAGTTTGCCTAACCAAACTACAGAAGTGAAATAGGTACATCGACGTGCACATACTGAACAATTTCACTTTTTTGCTCTGAAGTAAACAAAATACTTACTTTTTTTTTGCGGCACTGGGGATCGAACTCACAGCCTCATACCTGCCAGACAGGCGCTTAAGCCACTGAGCCAAACTCCCAGTCCTAGTTTTTTTGAGGCAGGGCCGCACTGTGTAGTTCAGGCCGGCCTTGCGCTCATGTTGTAGCCCAAGCCGGCCTGGAACTCACAACGCTCCTCCTACCTCAGCCTCCTGAGTGCTGGGATTACAGGCGTGCGCCACCACGCCCAGCTTACGTTTTAATATTTACATTTCTTATTCAAAGAATATACAACATATTAAGTCGTGCATAATTGTGATACAAATGCATCAGTGGAGAGTTGTGGCAGGATGGAAAGCCAACATCAGGTCTAGGAGAAAGTGAAGCCACTAGCCAAGGACTATTTATAAAACAATGTGCACGATAGCCTTCACGTAATTTCATAAAACACCAACTAGAGGGCTGGAGATGATAGCTCAGCGCATAGCGCCTACCTGGCAAATGTGAGGGCGTGAGTTTGATCCGTGGTACCAAAAGAAAAAAAAAAAAAAAACAACTGGGCATTTTATATTCCATTTTAAAGTAACTTTTCTGCCGGGCGTGGTGGCGCACACCTTTAAACCCAGCACTTGGGAGGCTCAGGTAGGTGGAGCATTGTGAGTTTGAGGCACACTTGGGCTACAACACGAGCACAAGGCTGGCCTGAGCTACACAGTGTGACCCTGCCTCAAAAAGCTAGGGCCGGGAGTTTGGCTCAGTGGCTTAAGCGCCTGTCTGGCAGGCATAAGGCTGTGGGTTCAATCCCCGGTGCCGCAAAAAAAAAATAAATAAATAAAGTAACTTTTCTAAAATTACATAGTAAAAAATAACAGACAGAATTTGGAATCAAGTGTATATGACCCTAAAGCCCATGCTCTTTACACTATGTCAGAAGTTGGCAAATGCCAACGTACGACCAAGTCCTCCACTACAATCACAGCACACATGCGCAGAGTACTTCTAAATTACCTGACTTGGTGACCTTGCTGCAGTGGATGACGGAACAAGAGACTTCTCCAACGTTTCAGGCAAAGAATGATACATGTCTTTCTCCTCCAGCTTCCAATAAGTCAATCCTAATGTGCATAAATATGTAGAGTAGAAAGCAGTGAGGAAAGAGAACAAAATGCTTTCTACAGTAACTTATCTCTACCCAAAGAAAACTAAAAATAGGAAGGAACTGGGTTTTGGCTGTGGTTACAGTAAGCTGAATTTTTATGGGAAAAACAGAGTCCTATAAATGCTTTATCCTATGCCGGGCGTGGTGGCGCACGCCTTTAATCCCAGCACTTGGGAGGCTGAGGTAGGTGGAGTGTTGTGAGTTCAAGGCCAGCCTGGACTACAACGTGAGCACACGGCCGGCCTGAGCTGCACAGTGGGACCCTGCCTCAAAAAACTAAGGCCGGGAGTTTGGCTCAGCAGCTTAAGCGCCTGTCTGGCAGGTGCAAGGCTGTGAGTTCGATCCCCAGTGCCGCAAAAAACAAAACAAAAAAAAGCTTTATCCTAGCTGCACATGGTAGCACAAGCCTGAAATCCCAGCACTCGGAAGGCTGAGGCAGGACTGTGCATTTGCACCAACCACAGGCAACTTAGTGAGACTATCTCCAAACAAAAAATGAAAAGGGTTGGGGATGTAGCTCAATGCAAAGGCCTAGGCTCAATTCCCACTACCGTGAAGAAAAAAAATTAGTAATTCAAATATTTATTAAGCATCTACTGTGCCAGGCTGGGAGGCAGGAGTGAGACGTGAATAAGCAAATTGTGCAGAACACACAGCAGGTGACATCGAGGGTAAAAACTTAACGGGGCAGCCCTAGGGGTGGTCCGGGGTGGCTCACAGCGCTGTTCAAGGTAACGATTAAAAGGGAATTGGTCATTTGAGCCCACATGAGGGAGTTTCCCGACGTGTGATAATGTCAGGCAAAGGAAGCAGCCACTGCAGAAGCCCAAGGGGTGAACAGAGGCCTTCCTGATGACACAGAGACAGGAAGGGCGGAGCAGGACGTGAGGACGGGGGAAGGAGGCGCTGTCCCTGGGGCTGTAAGTCCCTGAAGGTGCTGGCTGTTCTCTGAGAAATGCAATACTGCCTAGTTCAGAGCAGGAGTCTTCTGAGCCACCCTAGCTTTTCAAACGGTCCCTTTGGGCACCCTGTTGTGAAGACATGGAGGGCACAAAGGTGAAGCAGCGAGGCTGCCCAGGAGCCTGCAGCAAGCTAGAGATGGCTGGGGGCGTCCCACCAGGGTGGCCGCAGTGGAAATAGAAGCAGTTGGATTCTAGAAATTTCTGCAAGTCAAGGTGAATTCATGCAGATGACCTAGGTGTGAGATGCTGAGGGAGGAGGAAACAAGGAGTCCGACTATAAATCCAGGGAGACCAGGAGAGCGCCGCAGAGAGCGCAGGGAGCGCTGCACTTGTCACCTCACTCGCAGCAACTGAAAAAGGCTGCACTGCCCTCTGCCCTCTGCCTTGACAGGACCAGTAATGAGAGGTGCTGGAGGAACAGCACAGCACAAGGACATTTACAGGAGCCACCTGCTGTGTGTCCAACCTGCATCCCACAGCGAGACATACTGACAAACTGCTAGAAAACATTTTAATTAAAAAGAACCTCTTTAAAAATTTAAAGTGGGGGCTGGGGATCTAGCTCAGTGGCATAATCTCCTGCCTGGCAAGCACCAGGCCCTGAGTTCGATTCCCGGTACAAAAAAAATAAATAAAAGTTTACACGGGGTGTGGAGGTGCACACCTGTAGTCCAAGCACTCAGGAGGCCAAGACAGGAGAATCCCGTAAGTCTAGGCCAGCCTGGACTACACAGTGAGACCCTGTATCGACAAACAACATGGGTAACAGAAACTTCAGCTCCATACCTGTTCCTGAATCAGACACCCAAGAACTTGGACTTTCATCTGGTTTACTGAGGTAAAAAGTACACGGATGTCCAGCAGCAGCAAAATCAGACTGCAATTCAAGAAAGGAAACAATCAGTGGACAGCTGAAAATCATGTGGCACAGCACACACTGCGGACAGAAGCAGGAGAGAGAGCCAGGTGTCGCCTGGGGCAAGGAGTGCTGGGGCTTGGTTTCCTCGGGGCTGCAAGAGCTCAGAGTGGTAGGATTAACAGGGAAGGGCTTCCTTTTCTTTTTATCCCTTTTCTTTCTTTTACAGCACTGGGGATGGAAGCCAGGCTTCAAACATGGTAGGCAAGGGCTCTACAACAGAGCTGCATGTCCAGCCCTATCCATTTTGAGATGGGCTCACTAATTCCCAGCCTGGCCCCATTCTGATCCTCCTAACCTCAGGCTCTCCAGTAGCTGGGACTGCAGGTGTCTGGCACCACTGCACCCAGCTCAAACTTCTGTGTAACTGATAAAGGTTGATTTTGGTTCTCCGTGGGGCTAGAAAGAGAAAACTCAGGGCAGGTATTACCTAATGAGAACACCTAAAATGTATTTATAATCTGTCATCTACTTCCAAAAGAAATTTGAGGTACCTGGAATTAAAATCATTTGGGTCCCTAGCAGGGCATGGTGGCACATGCCTGTAATCCCAGTGCTCTGGAGGCTGAGGTAGGAGGATCACCATGAGTTCCAGGCCATCCTGGGCTACAAAGTGAGTTCAAGGCCAGCCTGAACCATACAAGGCCAGCCTGAACCATACAGTGAAACCCTGCCTCAAAAAAGACCAAAAAAGAAAAAAACATCACTTGGGCTGGGCATGGTGACACATACCTATAATGCCAGCAGTCAGGGAGGATGAGGCAGGAGGACTGCAAATTTTGAGATCAGCCTGGGCAACTTAGCAAGACTCTGTCTCAACATTTAAAAACAATTAAAAAGGGCTGGAGAAGTCGCTCAGTTCAAAGTCCCTGGGCTCCCAAGTTCCACAAAAAAGAGAGTCAGTTGGTATGAAAATTAATGTTTCAAAGCCTTAATGATTAATATTTATCATTACAAATACAATAAATCAAATTACCCCTGAAAACCACAAATTAATAATATGAATTTTTTTTTTTTTTTGTGGCACCGAGGATCAGCCCTAGTTTTTTGAGACAGGGTCGCACTATGTAGCTGAGGCTGGTTTTGCGCTCTTTGTAGCCCAACCCGGCCTTGAACTCACAACGCTCCACCCATCTCAGCCCCCCCCCTGCCC